>JACXGJ010018302.1:0-10353 GCA_016801105.1 Esox niger
AGATTCAATGATTCAACAAGTGCATTCATCAGATAGCAGCATTTATAGTTTGTTTTCAAGGAGTGTGGAATGACAAAATTGTCAAGCTTAAGTTTTTTTTGCAATTTTGTATGCTGCCCTTCACAGTATCAAAGTTCCTGACATGACTTTGCAGAGCTTCTTGTTTCCCCACTACCATCTGATGTGCTGTTAGAATGTACAATCAAAAGACACAATCTCATTGGCTGCTTCATAAGGACATGCGAAAATTGAGTGAAGTCTGTTAAATAATTAATGACAACCAAGATGTATTCATATCACCTTTTAAAGTTTTCAAGGTGTAGAAGGTCTACTGACACCAGGCAAGGCAAGTTTATTTGTATAGCAGTTTCATACACTGGCCAATCAAAGTCCTTTACATTATTAGACTAAAAACGGAAAAAAACATCAGGCATACTAGAAATACCTTTAGCACAAAGGACAAAGCATGAAATGGAAACTGCACATTTAAAAAAACAAAGCATAGAAATAAAACAAGACATTTAAGAGGGCTAAAAGGAAGGAGAAATCAAGGTTTTTAGCAAGTCTAAGATTGTCTGAAAGTTCTTACCCACTCTACAAAGCATAATGACTTAACACTGCCTCATCAACCTTGGTCCTTATTCTGGAAACGTTTAGCAGACCAGCCCCTGATTACCTGAGGGGTCTAGAGGGTCAATCTGAGAGAGGTCTGAGATGTAACTTTGCCCTGAATCGTTGAGTGATTTATATACTTATATTTATATAAGTACAATCAATTCTATAAGATACAGGAAGCCTGTGCACAAACCTATGAATTGGTGTAATGTGTTCTTGACTAGAAGAGAGCCATGAAAAAAGGCCATTGCTGTAGTCTTACCTACTTGAGATAAAAGGGTGGATACACTTTCTGGTATCCAACTTCGCTGTTGTCAGGAAATACGTCAATGTATTGTTGCCATGTGCACAATGAATGACATAGTATGTCATCTCGGAACCTCTCATAGGCTGTCCACTTCATAGCTACAAATTGCCATGAACATACAGTAATAGTTATTTTCAGGAGCAGTTAGCATTCTCGATCCATAGCCGATGACGACGTTCTTTCCCTTCTGTCCCTGATAGACGACACCTGCTAATCCTTCCTGTGAAGTATCAAAGTGCAGCATGGGACAAGCGGACACAGCAGGAACTCGTCAAGTGTAGCATTTCCTGTTTTGTGGTGTCCATGTGATTGGCTGGCTTGATGATGACTGGTCCTCTTATGGGTACCCTTTTCTCCCTTTCCCAGTTTCCACTGTATCTATCTCAAAAGAGGGTACAAATAAAACAGCCCACGACCCATTATTAAGTACTAATCGCCCAACGGTGATTAATCAAAATATTAAAAAAACTAACTAGGTTTCTGCACCCTTGCATTTGCTCATTGACTGTGCAGATAAACTCAACAGCAACTAATCTGTTTCCATTTTGCACATGGTTTGACCAAACTGCAAACAAAATACTTTTGAGGGATTTTTTAAATTTCTATTAATTGATTACATTCATTTTTGCAGTTTTGCAAAACACTGTAAAGGTTGTGCTGTCAAAGTACAAAAGAAAGAAACATTCTGTAAATGGATTAGGGATTTGATAATTGCTTATACAGTATGCTGTAGATACCCATGTCATCCTTGTATGCTTGTACGCTATTGATAAAAGCTATTGATAAAAGCTGTAACTTATTTTGAAGAATAAGCGAAATCAGTAGCTTTGTGTACTTGTTCCTCTGTGTTTTGTCGTCCTTGTGTGTTAATGTTGGTTGGGAATGCAGAATGATGGTTCTGGTGCATACCCTCTCTCCCCTCCCACTCGGTCTACCCACTAGCTATAAAAGGACAGCAGGTATTTAAAACATCAGCAGGTTTTGAACAATAAGAGCAGGTTTTATAAAATAGCACGTTTTAGATATAAAAACTCTAATGAGCCAGCGTCACCTCCAGTGTGCTGAATGAAGCAGATCAGAACATATAGGACATAGTGTATTGTGGGAGAAAAAGGGAGTAGGGTTTGTAAGGGAGGGAAAGTGAACATTGTTTTACAGTGTATTCCATTTACTGCCACATGGACATAGCACGAGACTGGTTTTGCAGCAGCCTATGTTGTTATACAGTAAACAAAGGGAAGTTGAATTTGGAATGAGTGATAATATCCGGGACAGGTTTTTGTGTATTGTAGCACTTCACTTGAGATGGTTTCATGGTTCTGGGGGTATTTTAAAGCATTTTGAACAAAGAGCTGGCAGCCAAAACTGAGTAAAGTGAATCGGCTCACTAGAAAGACTAGTGTATTCAGAATGCCATCACTGATGTTCACATACTCTAGCATATAATCCTAACGTAATGCTATTGTGGAGTGCCATCTGGAAGGCATATGAAATCCTTTTAAGTGTTAATGCAAGGCGTGTTCAATGCTCTAATTAATACTTTGTCAAAAATAATGAAATAACACAGTCAGACTACACACTGTAGAATAGAACAGAGTCAAAATGTAAGAATAAATATTATGAAGTTCATGGACAAACAAGGAACTTGTACTGTCTAGGCAACATCCACGTTGACACAGTTGCTGAATAATCCCAGAAATATGTGTTTACAACAGAAATGAATAATGAATGAGGCAGTCTAGATTGCATAGGCAGACACAGTTGATGAATAGAGGTAAAAATAATTGGTGGTTGCCTAACCTTTTAAACATTTTACTGTCATTGATGTTGCCCACGGGTCAAATGACAACAAATCCACAGCAGGAACATTCATTGTATCATAAATTGCTGGTTGAATTTATTGGACCTGGTTGTGTTTGTGCTGCAGGAGTTCCCACTGGCTGTGTTGAGACGGCCACACTGTTACTGTGCACGGGCCTCGTCCCTGTTTAGACAGAATCAACGACTGCCACCAGGCCAGCCATGTCTGCAGGCCAATGGCACAGTGCACACAGGTGCCTCCATCTCCACAACCCTTTCGCATCAGTACTACTACAAGGTTTACCAGACACCTGTGCTTGGTGAGAGGCTTCCATTTTACTAATACTGTACTACAGCTGTAAAAACAACATATTGCTGAAAATAATGACTTCTTACTTCACCATAAGGGCATACAAGTTAATTTACTGTTCTGCAGATCTATACATTTATTTAAGCATCCAAAAACTTCTCAGATTATGAAAAAAATTACCTGCTTGATGAAGTCACTAGGTGTTGAACTAAGATTGTTGTAGGTTGTTAATAAACTGATCCACTGATATTTTTATGTATTTGGTTCCATTTCTCAATCTATTAAGCAATTAGTCACAGTGTTATGGTGACACTGTAATTAGGACTCTTAACAACAGAATGCTAACTCAGAGACACATGTAGATTTATGCCTATCAAATCCTGATGTTCTGCCTCATTCAGATTCCAGGTGCAAAGAGAGAACATTTCTGCCCAAGAAGCCCCCTTCACTTGTGGCTCTCTCAAGTTTCCCTGGAGCTGGAAATACCTGGGTACGCCACCTGATTGAGTTAGTGACAGGATACTATACTGGCAGCTTCTACTTTGACGGCACGCTTTATAACAGAGGTGAGGATAAATGGAAACACAGTCCAGATGTTGTGATGGATGGTAGTAGTGCATAACAGCTGGGAATGCTTGATATATTTTGATGGATATTTTTAAAACCTTCTCCAAAATAGTTGAAAAGGACAATTTTGAGTGAGGAAAAAAGCGTTCAATTTGCAGTGCTCTTAATTTTAACCCTTCTTTTCCTCACTCAAAACCTTTCTTTCTGACTTTTTTGGAAAGGAAAGAAAAAGTCGCAATGGTCTCTTATTTTTTTTTCTGGAACTGCATATATAATATATAAATTGTTTTACCTTTGGGTTCTTACAAAGAACTGTAAACGTATGTATTGTACTTGACAATAACAATAGCATGATATTAAGCTTGATGCATGACAGGGACAGCCGCTAGACAGAATGTGAGAGCATTAGAACAGGAAATGAAAAATCCCTGAGCTGGTGAGGTGAAAAATCTGTTGTCCTGTCCTTGATCAAGATGGTTATCTGCCTGTGTCCTCAGTGTGGCAGCCCCCTGCACCTCTCCAGTATGGATGCAGTTGGGTTTAAAGTAGAAATTACATTTCAGTTGGACCTTGAGGGTTACTGATAACTGAAATCATGCTCCCAGAGCTTATATCTTCTGTGTCTGGTGTTTTTCTACCAGGTTTTAAAGGGGAGAAGGACTACTGGAGGAGTGGGCGCAGCATCTGTGTGAAGACCCATGAGAGTGGGAAGAGAGAGATTGAAATGTTTGACTCTGCCATCCTGCTGATACGTAATCCATACCGTTCCCTCATGGCAGAGTTCAACAGGAAGTGTGCGGGACACTTGGGCTATGCCACCGACGCACAGTGGAGGAGCAAAGGTACAGTGAAACACCAAACACATCTTAGTGTTTGGGAAGTTGGCTGCATGTTAAGTGTCAATTAGTTAGTTCAAATACCAACACCTAGAGATTTATTTGTCCAAACTGCATAATAATACATGGTGACAAATGTCAATGTCAGTATGTCTCTCTGACTCTCTCAGCAATGTCTTTACACACACTGATATCTGTTTCTCTCGTTACTTCAGAGTGGCCAGAATTTGTTGACAGCTACGCCCCCTGGTGGGCGTCCCATGCTCTGAGCTGGTTGCAGTTCGGCCGTCGCCTGCTTGTGGTGCACTACGAGGACCTGCAAAGAGCACTCTTCCCCCAGCTCCACCTACTCACCTCCTTTCTCAATGCCAGTATGACGGAAGAAAGGCTGATGTGTGCTGAGAGCAACCAGGATGGCTATTTCAAACGCTCTGGTGGGGCCCAGCGGCCATCCGTTGACCCCTTTACAGCAGAGATGAGGAGCATCATTGACTCATACATCCATACAGTGGACAAGGCCCTGAAGGACAATAACTACAGTGGCTTGCCACACAGTTACATGCCCAGATGATCTTTGTAAGCTGATCCTCTCTAGAGCAACAAAAGGACTCAGTAACAAATGAAGGGGGAGGGGGAAGGTGTATTCTCTGCCACCACTTAAAAGGTATTAGACCAGTCAAGGCAAGTAGCTCATCTTTATTTGATCAGCCTGTTATGGGGTTTTATTACGTGAAACTGACTCAAATTATGATCAGCATCAGTAGCATGGTTGGGTGAAAGGTTTTTCGATTTTCAGAAGAATGGCTCAGAGAGAAAGTGCCTGTATGAACACACCAGTGAGCAATTGTTTGAAAAGCTTGAGCTGTTCATTTCACTGTGCATGACCGCAGATGATTCTGGAGCTCCATCTCGATGTTAGTGTGAACTATCAGTGTGAACTAAACATGACTGAGCATTACAGCCTTACTCCCATGCTTTACTGGGAGTAAAAAGGCTCATCCACTTTTGTGATTTGTCGTTGGGAGTATGGTGCAAGAGCCTGCCTGCACAAACAGTTCAAGCAAGTCTGGAAGACTGAGGCCTTTAACTTGTATTGGAATCTCTAGGTACTTACTGTATGTACTTGAATTATGTTTTTACTGGCAGAGGTTAAAGAGACGACAAGAGATTACTGGTTATATTGTGACTCGCAGGCAGATTTGAAGTTTGTCCCTGGAGCAGTTGGTAAGTGCCTTCCATTCAAACTAAAGCAACGTGACATTGTACTGGGTGAACAGGATTTTTGTAGCACTATGTGCCAAATATTGTACAAATTGAAGTTGTGAATCTTTGTCAGAGTTTTGTAATGTTTATAAGAGGAGGGTGTTTATCTTGACAATAGGACACTTTAATGCAAGGGTTGCCCAATCTATAATTAAGACTTGCATGCCTTATGTTTTCTGTTAGTGCAAACAACTAGTCAACACATTAGAAAAGTTATGGACAGAAATCTATTAGAAGATAAACACACAAACAAACAGTTGGTCATAATAATAATAATATTGGGTTGTTCAATACAAACAGACAGAAGCCTTGAAATCTGTGTAGCTCTACTAGTGAATTAGTGATGAAACAAAAGAAACACAAACTAATAAGAAATAATTATGGCACAACTCTCGCTGGCTATCTATTACTGTGTTTGGCTGAAGAGAAAACACAAAAATGTTCACAATAAAATAAAAAGAAGGAACAACTTATTGAAATCTGTTGTTTAAATCATATATTTTTTTTGTTTTTATAGACTATGAAAAACAATGCATTTCCGTAATGATTTTACCTCTAAGCTTGGGAACAGCTCCATAAAAATAACTCAACTATAAACCATCTATCTGTGAAACGAAATCATAGGATGCAGAAAACAGGTGCAGGGAGAGCAGAGGACTTCAATAAGTTCTGAGAGGTGACCAAACTAAAAGACTTCAATCAATGAATCAATTATATTAAGCCTTTTTACATCCGCAGTAGTCACAAAGTGCTTTTACAAAACACCCAGCCTGAAACACTAAAGAGCGAGCAACAACAGGGTTGGATGCACAGTGGTTAGGAAAACCTCTCTAATAGGGTCAAAACATAGGAAAAGAGAAACCAGACTGAGTTGTGGCCAGTCCTCTTCTGGCTGTGCTGGGTGAACATTTAAAAGTACAGATTGTAATTATTAATAAATGCATGTGGGCTGTGTCCAGAGTCTATCAACATAATTTAAGTCAGCAGCATGACCAGATGGACAAGGACAGGGACAGGGACAACCGGAGGAGGAATGGTCAGCGGAGCTGAGTCTGAAATTGCCAGGTATCAGTTACTTGATCTGCAACAACACCAGGAGGACTTTGGACTTTCAGGCCTGGGAGTCCGGAGGTGTGGTCCAGGGGCTCATGTCCTCCTACGTTTAAACGGTGCAGGACACAAGGAAAATTTAGAGAGCTCATTCCTTAGCACAATAACATAGCAGCGTAAAACCTGCGGACTGAGAGAGTTGGGGTCCAGGTACAGGTCCTATGTTGTTTCATCCAGTTGCGTACTACTACCGTGCATCTTTAATTACTGCATCCAGACTGATGTGTTACTGCCTTGTCATGTTGTTACTAGAACTGGTCTGTCTGCAATATCACAGTTTTCTTAATAATTTCTCTCAGCAACACAGTGTGTATACTAGGGTAAAAATGGAAGCGGAAATAATGAAGCAGAGGCATAAGGGACCCCTGTATGCTAACATGCCGAACGTTCTAATGGACTGACAGGGGTGTCTGTTGAAATGATGCCCCAAACCGGCAACTCCATCTGCTAAATAACATGTGACCCAGAAACCCACAGGAACATTCAGCATGGTGACATCTTCCAATCCTTTTCACCACAGGCAGACCAAGCATTTTCTGTCACAGTGTGGATTAATGGTTCTATTTTTCATAGCAACTGTATGTTGTTTTATTTTGCTTTCTGACATTCTCTTTCCACAGCTTGTCACACTACAGGATTCTCCATACTATAAGAAACAATACTGTGGACTAGCAGTGAAAACTTGTGTAAATCAGTATGCACACTCTCTTAGTCAGTAGGAATCTTTATTCTTCATCAGCAACAGCAGATCTGTTGCTCCACAGTACAGCATGAATACAATACCACGGTTCACAATGCCCATTATTTCATATACAAGGTTCAAAACTATCTTCCCATGTGTAAACCTAACTTCCCATGTGTCAAAATCCAATAATAGTTTTTACAAAAACTGTAAGTAGACAATTGAAATATATTTTATCAAAGCCATTCCACTTGAAGTGTCGGTAAAAAAGGTTTAATTAACCAATGTGAATTCAACATGAAATCAACAAAATCGTTTTTGATATTTAGAAATAAATAGTAAAATAGAAGAACATTTAGAAAATATGAAATGCTTTTAGTTGTTCTTTCATTATTATGAATTATGTCATCTTTACTCACCACAACAGTTTTTCTGGTGGCACTGGGAACAACCATGTTGAATAGTGAGGTACAAATTCAAATGCGCAGATGGTAAGTAAAGTCCATAAAGATTATACACATGTAGACGAGAAACGTGTTTATCTGAGGCTTAACCCAAATCAAAATAAATAGGTTTTCTGTCAGACAATAGAACTTTGTGCAACTAAATGTTTGCAAATATCTAGCTATACTTTCAGATACGGGACAAAGCTATGGCTAATCCGAAAAGACCGGGGGCTGAATTCTTGGAAGCCCAGTCCTAATGACGCCAATGGCAGTGACTAGCTCTATTGTTGTTTGTTTTATAATTTATATTGTTATTTACTACATAATAGTAGTGCTTTTGCCTGAACGTTCTTCATACAAATTTGCTGAATTGCTTTCTTCATGCACAACTGCATGTGAAGCTAGAGTGGCTGGATTAGCCAGTCAGAGTCTAAAGACCACACACTTGTGTTCATTGACATATCCTTTGTGATCATGTAAAACATGATATTTTGAACTATATCATGAAATTAGGCCATGATGTTATGAAAGTAGCCATACAATTATGAAATAGGTCACAAAAAAATGAAAATGGCTTAGAATTTTTGAAAATGGCCCTGAAATCATGAAATGTATCTTGTGATTTTTGTCACCTTTAACACATTCTCACCTCGCTTTCCCAATCCTGCAAACGCACATCATTTTCCCAATCTCATGAATTGACCTCACTCACACAATCACAGTCAGAGGAATTCAGTATATACTTATGACTGTATACTGAGCCTTTGTCACTGAGGTTTTCCATAGTATTTTTTATTTACTCTGTATGACTGTATATTTTTTCATAGTCCTTGGTCTTCGAGTTTTGTTTTAGCCCTTATGTACCATTGCCTGGATTTGGACCTCTGCTTGTATCTTCGACCACTCTTTTTGCCTACTCCTTATAAATAACGTACTGCGCATTCCATGATTGGAACCAAACAACCTGCCTGCCTGGTAGTCCTTACAGGGAAGAAACAGACTTTCTTTTTTATGTATTTTTTGCACTGGCTCTTCCTATCAATTCTATTGAGCATTGTGGCACTAACTTGTCTTCAGAACATGTTCTGAACATTCTTATTCTACACATAACAGCTATAATATATAATGCCAAAAATGACTCGTGTTCCAATGGCATGTTGTGTTTGGTAATCCAAATTTATCATTTTTAAAGACCTTTTGCGAGAATGTTTCCCCCACTCAACTGCTGTGCTCGTTGAAGAAGCAATAAATCTGTCCTTTAGAATAGTTCAGTACCTTCAATATCTGCGTTTGTGTGTTCAATTACAGGTTCAAAATGGTCAGAAACAAAGAAATGTATTCTGAAACTCATCAGTCTTTTCTTGTTCAGAGAAATTAATTAGAAATTAATGAGAAATTGCCAAGAAACTGAAGATCTCGTACAATGACGTGTGTTTACTACCTTCACACAACAGTGCAAACCGTCTCTAACCAAAATAAAGAGGAGTGGGAGACCCCAGTGCACAAATGAGCAAGAGGAGAAATACGTTAGAATGTCTAGTTTGAGTAACGGATGGTTCCCAATGGAGAAACATGTTAGTATATTTTGGTGAATATCTTAAATTGTATATTATTTTTCTTTAAGTGGGGCACTGTGTTAATCAGGACAATCTCAACTAAACAAAAAATATGATTTGACAGCACCATTTACTGTAATCAAACTCTTGACAAGCAATAGTCAGGAGTTGCGAATTTATTGATACTGGCAGGTTACCCAAATGTAATCGCAAAAGAAACAATAGAGGGCCAAATGTTTACTTTCTACTTTCTACGAGAAGAAAATCTGTTCCTCCCTTCTGACACTTTTCGCCAATTGATCCCTAGATGCTATGCGTGCAAATCTGTATGTTAACCTTGCTTTTAATTATTCATGCTTTTTGCTAGCTTACGTTAAGCATTCATATTGTTGCCAGTTGCATTTCCTCTAAAACATATTATTATAGTGGAATTTACAACTTCTATGCTGTGTATAAATAAATGACAGATCTCTCATGACTCATTTTTATGGATAAACAGTTCTGGCAACTTTGCCTAACTTATGCCTTTGCTGAATTCAAGTAATCTACCTCATGCATTTGGTTGAATTTGAGTATCATTTAATAAAGACACATGTAAAGACACACCTATCATAAAACCTACTTGTTTGTATGCTCTCACATGAACCATATTCTATCAATGTTTTATCCTACAAATCAAAGGACAATACCATGAAAAGCATAGGTGTGATGCACTGTTTGATACCTTGCCGGGAGCTTGTTGAGCAGATCGGGTAATTAACGCAGTCCTGTCCCACGCCGGTTGCTGCTTTTTCAGCTCAACCATTCAGTTTGGCCCCGTAAAACCTTTATGTAGTGCAGAGTCGAGTGACACGTTTGAAC
>JACXGJ010018303.1:0-10350 GCA_016801105.1 Esox niger
GAGTCGAGCCGGTACCATGCAGTGGAAAAGCTCCCAAAGCGGGTAGAGTCGAGTTGAGTCGAGCCGGTACCATGCAGTGGAAAAGCTCCCAAAGCGGGTAGAGTCGAGTAGAGTCGAGCCGGTACCATGCAGTGGAAAAGCTCCCAAAGCGGGTAGAGTCGAGTTGAGTCGAGCCGGTACCATGCAGTGGAAAAGCTCCCAAAGCGGGTAGAGTCGAGTAGAGTCGAGCCGGTACCATGCAGTGGAAAAGCTCCCAAAGCGGGTAGAGTCGAGTAGAGTCGAGCCATTACCATGCAGTGGAAAAGTGCCATAATAGCTACGTTTAATATGTGGGTGGGGGTGTGTGCATTGTTGGACAACTTTCTAACTTTCTTTCCATCAAAGTAAACAGTCATCTTTCCAAAACTGTAACTCACAACATAATGTGATGACTTTCAGTTTGTTCCAGATTACTACTATATTAATAAGCATTGGAACCAGAGACAAATGATTATAAAAAATGAACAGTTTTCCATTGCAGAATCAGCAAGTGTTTATATATAGCGGTGACCATAAATGGATGTTGCCTTTACCTGCATAGGTCAGGTATATTTCTAACCCATTGCCTTTTGGAAATGTACTTTCCATATGTACAGTATATGATTGAGCTATATCTCTTCATTAAAAGCTAAAGGCTATTTGTCTCTTACCTGAACATTTCCACAAATGTAAGGATTTCATTGCCAACGCTGTTTGTCATGGATGACTCAAGTGCTGCTCTCATTGAAAGCCATACCTTGGGCTCTACCAAAGTGCTATTCAGTAGATTAAGTGATAGCCATATGATATATGTATGTAAAGTGATAACCATATGCTACATATACGTAGTGATAGACATTTTTAGGATTGCATATAATTTGTTACCCTCAACCTTGTGTGTGTGTGTGTGTGTGTGTGTGTGTGTGTATGTGTGTGTGTGTGTGTTTGTTTGTGTGTCTGAGCAGTGTGACAGTGAGGTATGCTGCATTCTGACTAAAAGTATTGATCTACCAGACCACAGCTGGCAATAAATTAAACACATCAGACATGACCTACAGAGAGAAAGAAAGAGAGGGATGAGGAGGACATCAATCTGGGTACGGTATCTAGTTCTGTTTCTGGATGTTTTTATTTCCTACACACATACATTCTGGGTCCATCTGTAGGTTTCTGTCTCACAAACTAATAATCTCCCTCTGTCTTCCTTTATTTTTGCTGTTACTTTTTCTTCTCTTCTATCCACAGATCTGGCCTCATTAGCATCAGAGCCACGTACACCCCACCCCACCCCACCCCGCTAACTTCTATCAGTCAGCTGTTAACACACTGAATCTCTCTCAATTCCTCCATACCAGTCCTTCTCTCTCCCCAGTCCTCGTTTGTTTACTGTGGCTGTAGTTGCGTCCTCTGTCTGTGTTGACAGGTTAACGGGGTGGCGGGGGTTCAGGACTGGGGGGGTCGATGTTCGGAGCTAAAGGGCAGTGAAACAGAAAAAAGGGAGAGACAGGGGAGCGAAGGAACAAATGTGCAGGAATGTACCAATGTACCAAAGCGTGGTCAACGGTGACTCACTAGATTAGGCCATGAACACACACACACACACACACACACACACACAATTAAATGCACAAAAAACATACAAACGTGCACTGACAGTGACACACTGTATGCTGTGCGGAAATGCTGTAAGCAGCGCAAAAACGCTGTGTGCTTCCCCTACAGAACACAAGGTTTTCATAGCGTACTTTTGCTCCCCACTCCTCCGTTTATCCAGTTCATCCTGCTCCCTCCTCTCATTACCCTCGCTCTCCAAACACACTCTCCTAACGTGCTGTTTAGCCCCTATACAGCGTGAGTCACAGAGCAGCAGGGCTACTGTTTTTGCCACGCCCACATACAAACTGTACACGGAAAAGCGCATATGCTAGCAGACACACACACCCACAGACACACACACGCAAGCCTACACGTTCAGTCAGTAGTGTATTGTAGACTGCGAGGACTCGGCTGCGGTGTCTTACAGTGAAGTCGGCATCACCAGTGTGTTTGTTAACCAGGCCTCCATGTCGACACTGAATATCCATCTAGTTAGGGAACGGATGGCACTCAGTAAATGAAATGGCAGGTTACCTCGATCTGTCATTCTGACTCACGCCGTATCTGGATGGCAGCGCACATGCACTCCCACACATACACACACACTTGTGTGAGAGTGCAAGTACGTACGCGCAAGTCGCACTGACAGGAGGTTAATTCACCATCTGTGAATTTTTAATAGTTAATTAGATGAATCGCTGAATTATACATTCTGGGGCAGAAAATAGCCAAGTGTTTGTGGAAAACCTGAGATTGAGGCGCAAGGCTATTTCTAACGATTGCTTTAAGAATCTGGGAAATGATCACGTCTAAACCTAAAGAAAGCCATGGATTGCCTACCTCAGAAAATTTCAGGTTAACACAAACTGGGACGCATGTGACCATATTGACCATGATTATTCCACTTTATCAAACTGTTTCATCATTGCAACAGTTTGATGCATTCATTGGCTCTTGTAGCTCAAGAACATTTGTTTGCGTGTGTTTAAGGAGCAGAGTGGCTCCCCTCTTAAAGTGTAAGGCTACAGGATAACACAACCTACCGAAAAAAAATATTTGGCAGTCTTGTCGAGAAAATATTGTCAGCATGGATCTTTATCAGGGAGAATCCCAGATAAAATAGCTGCTTAAGACTGCTGAACATCTTACAAAGAAGAGCGGAAGGTTTATAGCTCCGGCGACAAATGTATTTGGTCGTTGTTGTTGACATTGACAGGCTGGCTGGTAAAACCACAGGCCTCGTTTGAGTCACACAGGAAATGGCCCACACAATCCTGTCGTACAAATGGAGAGGACAAAGCCTGCTGCCTGTCATCTGATTGGGCTGGGAACGTTGGTTTTCACCCATCAGTACAAAGACGACCGTGGGCTCCATCGATTATCAAAGGCACTGAGGACGCTCAGACAGAGAGCCCACAGATCTTCCCCAGGCTCAGACATGAAAAGCTCCCGATGACAGCGCTTAGCCACAGCTATATCGTTCCGCATGGCACACAAACACACACACGCACACACACACATACACGGCTCCCAATGACAGCTATTAGCCTTAACTATATCACTCCGCCTAGCAGGCAAGGCCTCCCGTTGCTTAACGGTTCTGCCATCGGTCTTAAAGGCAAGACATGCTTTGTTTTCCTGTTGTTTTAGTCCATTAGTTTGGTTTGTGTCCCTGTTGAGTAAGGGTCTCGTCATGCTCCTTCCATGCAAAGCTCAGGCTAAAGCCAACCGCGGCTAGGCATTGAGAGACACATACTTAAACAATACAAGGCAACCTTTTATGATGGTGACGCTTCATTACTTTTTAACTCATATAATCGTACATACTGCAACTCATGACTCATTTAAGGGTGAGTTCTCATTCCAAAGTGACGGGGAAACGAGGGATGTCGGGGGATGGCGGTTAAAAGCGCGGGATGGGTGGATAGAGTAAGGCTATGCATGTATATCATTGTCCCGTGTCTCCATTCAGCTACATGGCGTGTCACGTTCATGCCACTGGTTATGCATGGCACACCACCCAAAGCTGGAGGATCCCAGTGTGCTCTTTATTTTGAATATTTTATTAGGTGCTAATGGCAGCTGTAACCTGAAAAAAAATATATATATTAAGCCAGTTGGGAAGTACTGCAAAGACCCACTATCCAGTACAACTATTAATATATCAACTGGGTGTTATTTAGAGGTATTTACTAAATTATTTCATAATGATAATTTTCTCCAGCTGTCCACCTTATCCTCCTTTTTCTCTGTCTCTCTCTCTCTCCTTCTGCTTGCTTTCACAGACTTCCTCGCTTGTTTAACTCCTATAACCTGCTAAAAGTGAAGTGAGATATGAGGGTATAAAACACATAAATATAACACGAAATGGAAGGAAGTGTTGGAAAAAAAGAAATAAATCCAATGAGCAATAAATGCTTTTTGCCGTTGGCACACCTGTGCTATTTTGTTGGGAGAGAAAGATGAAAGGAGTTGGAGATAATGTATTCAGAGAAAGAGTGAGACAGAGAAAGAGAGAGAAAGAGAGAGAAAGAGAGAGAGCCCAGGGCGCAATGATGAGCTAGCCTTGTTCATTCCTCTTCCTCTTGTCTCTCACCCCATCTCTATCTCAGCTCTTTCTTTCTCAGCTATTCTCCCTCTCCTCTTCTCTCTTTAAGCTTTTCTTGCATTCCCTCTCTCCTCCTCCCTTTCTCTTCAAGGTCTTCTCTCTCACCCTCTTCTCTCCTGATGTTTCTCCTCTCTCTCCTCACTCTCCTTTTATATCTCTCCCCATCTCGCTCCTCTTCTCTCTCATTCTTCCTCTTTCAGCTGTCCCTGTTCAGTCAGACTTTCCACTTTTCTTTCGAACCACCCTGGCAGTGGAGCTGTCCAGTGCTGAAGAACAGCCCCCCCCAACCCCCACCCCCCCCCACACACACACACACACATGCAAACACACACATACATTTTTGCTAGGCATCAATGTCAATCATTTAAGATTATATTCATTTAATTTGATATTCAAGTGACTGAGGCATTGTATGATATTGTATATTATGTTTACCAGCTTTCTACACTGTTGACAAATAAATACATTTGTAATAAGCTTAAACTACAAATTGTAAGTAATTGTTATAAAACAAAACCGTTGCCTTAACTAGCAAGCAGAAATACTTTTATGTCTCTTCCATACATGTACTTCTCCAATAGTCAACCACCCTTTCTTGCTAGCTAATTAGCTAGCACAGAAACAGTGGTTGAAATCAGAAAACACTACCTACATTAGCAAGCTAGCACATTGGAACAAAGCTAATAGTGGGCTTGGCTAACTTACGTATTTTTGTTGGTGCTTGAGGAAATATTGTCTGGTTAGATTTTAACAATAACAATAAAAAAACTCTTTTTAAGAGTCAAAAACTTTGTAGCTACTAATGTTAGCCAGCAAACCAAGTAGCTAGCTAGCTATCGAGATAGTGTTGTGGAAAGCACATAATCAGAGTGATGGAGAGTTCCACTACACATGTTTTATCTGAATATCGTAGGGAGTCCAATAATGAATGCTTCTTTTGAACAAATGGATAAAAGCCAACATATATCTACTTTCTGCATAAGTGGTAATTCCTAACACAAACACGTGTATCAATATGCAGCACCCAACTGATTAAATATCAACAATTAAGTGATCTATCAATTAAAATCTTTAATTCTTGAGTAAATAAATAGGAAGCAGTAATATGTTAAGGGGTTAGAGTTTGGAAGGGGCGTGGTTACCATTGTTTTATTGACAAGAGGGGGAGGAGGAGAGCGAAAAATCAAAACCAAACCACCATTCTCACGTGGTGTTTTCTGGGGTGGCCTCACGGTGGTGTTTCATTGAGGGTTGGGAGCTTGCTCTGTCTCCGGGCTTCCTTCCTACTCTGCAGTTCAGCATTGCCTGTTGCATTTCCTATTCTGGCCTCCATGCTGAGCTGTCACTTGGGAGCTCTTAACGATCTCCCTTGACTAAGTCCCGATGGGAGGCAGCTGTGCAGGGGTTGGGCTGGCCTGGCCCTGCTGGCTGCCATCGGGAGGTTCTGGAAGCTGCCAGCTTTCTTTCACACCACAAATTTAAATCATGAAAGAACAGTGTAACAGTGTGACAATATCCATTCATTAGCAGAGGTGATAAGGTAACCTGAAAACACATTTATACAGGGTAATATGTAAAGTTTCAGGTTCACACATGAAATTGAGCTCTTCATTCATAATACTGATCAATACCACTTTCCAGGTTTATTCATACAACTGACATAGTCAGTGAAGCAGGCAAATTATGCTTTTTTCATAGTGGTGATACAAGCAGGTATCAAACGCACACATTTTAGCATTACCATCGCCGTGCTCACCCAGCCGACCCACAGAGGACAACATGTTTGCTCTGAGCACGGTGATGGTAAATATGTGTTCAACAGGGTCAACACAGACAACTGTCCTCATTGTTCTGTCCCCTCTGAGAGTTTACCACCACACCCCTAGAGGTTCACGCCTTTTCAAACCTCTCGGCACAATTAAGCGCCAATTAGTCGCAGCACTAACAAGCTGGCTAATGACTAGAGAGCAATATCTCCTCTGTGAGTATTAGCATGTCTCAAGCATCCTCCTCTGGGGTTAAGGAAGGCACAGGAGTCATGGATTGTACACACACACACACATACTGTATACACACACAATGTTTTGAACTTATGTATTGCACTATTATTTGTACAGGATAATAGTATGTACTTTGGGGTTTACTCATATAGACCACCCACCCCATTTGGTTCTCGTTAAAGTATCTCCTTAGAATATTTGGGAACCTTCTGTGGCATTTTGTTGCAGTTTCAGATAATGAGTATTTCTCATGTCTAACTCTTGCATTCATAGACATGCTATTTGCCATATATTGATATTCAGTGTCCATGGTGATGAAGCCGCTGGCTATTAAGTTCTCTGCCATCTTACTATAGTAATCACAACATGGATTGGAGTCTGAATCACCACACAAACAGGGATATAAACAGCAAGGTGAATATACAGTAAAGAGGACCTGCAGACCTCTGAGTGCACTCATCCTCCCATCATCCTCTCTGTTCTACATTTCCCTGCATGACTCAGCCCACTGTTTTCTCTATCCTTCCCTGAGCTATTGCTATAGCCGTTCGGTGAATCGCCCTTTTAGATTACATTCTCCAAACTTTGTTTAACAAGTTGAAAAAGATGCTAATGTTATGGAGAGACAGGGGGAGAGGAATGGAAAAGAGAGAAGACTAGAACTCCGCGAGATGACCCACTTAGTCTGATCATTTCTTCTAAGGAGGAAGGGAGGAAAACACACAGGCCTAAATGCGTTAAATTAATCCAGATAATTCAATATACGATGATAAAACGACACCATCAAATCCCCTCTGGCTCTTGTGTTTGACTGATAATGCACTGGGCTGTTTCCTAATGAGTATGTGTTTTTCTCAAAACCTCTTCTCTGTGTCACAAAAGATGGCTGTGGTCGAGAGCACTAGGATACACAATGTTCGTGGTTTTTCACACACGTTCAACACACACACACACACACACACACACACACACAAACACACACACCAACGCAGACACACATTGTCATCTCTGGACACATCCGCAGTCTGATATGAAATTCATACAATGCGCTCAACCATAGCTTTTCCCGAGGGGATGCAAGTGTAGTGTCTGTGGTGTGTAACTGGGTTATTAAAATAATCAAATTATGGTAAGGGAGGGAGGGAGGGATGGAGAGAGTCAGCCACGCTGAAGGTTGTTTGGAGACCATTACGAGCGATGCTGTGTGAAACAGAGAGTAAAGAAGTTGGGGCAGGCCATCGTCAATGATGGCACAATGAAGAGCCTCAGGTGTACAGTGGCGCCAATACATTCACTGTCATTTATCAGAAGGCAAACCAAATTATAAAAACTTTAACAATTCGACTTTTGCTAGCAGGGAAATGTAGAATGTGGCATCACCTTTTGTTTAATTTTTAATTCATATATTGTCTGGGAAGCAGCCTCCCACTCCCACACACACCCACATAACTCATTAGCATGCTATCAATTGTTATTGTTCTTTGAGAACGCCCTGCTGTAACTCTCCACTTGTGAATGTACAGTACATCATCCACACAGTGCTTCCCACTGCTGTGAGAACTAAGCACCAAGCATCGTCATGACAGCAGCAATAACTGCACTTCCATCTGTGTGTGTTTATTTAATGAGGAAAATATTATTCTACCTTTAATTACAAAAGTGCTTTTCTTCCTCCACTTACAAACATCTCCTCTGAAACGTGTCCTTTTATTACAATAGCAGTTTAATCTAGCCGGGAATTAGAGCTGTGTTAATTAGTTTATACTGGAGTCTAATTATCTTATTGTGTTTTTTAAAAACACTGTTTTTCATCTCCTCGGGAACTTTGGAAGTAGGATAACGTGTTCTCTCCCCAGTTTCCTTCATCAACTTCTTTTGGTGCTGTGCCGCGATACAACAAAACTATTCATTTAAACCAATAATCTCTAAGTCATTACCACTTCTGCAAATTAATTATGTTAACTGCAAGAATTTTTTATTAGATCTTTACATTTATACACTTCATCTGTTCAGAGGGCTCAGCAATTTAATTACAGTTGATTCTGTGTTATTTAATGAAGCAAGTGTTTCTTTTTTTCTCTCACTCCCTCCAACTCCTTCTTTCATTTAATTGGATTATGATCAATGCAGTCTTTACTGCTATGATGTCAAACTTTACTTGTGCCCTATCTGTTATGACACCGTTTTTGGTTGAAAGATAAGGAAATACAGTATCTTCATTTGTGCAATTTCAAACTAAACTACACTCTAAATGAAGAGAAGAAAAAACATTGTAATCAGTGGGGATACAAAGCTTCTGCTTGACTCTGAAAATGAAACTGCTGCTGCCAGTGACGAAGAGAGAAACATACCGTCAATGGAAAGTTGGAAGGAGGGAACTATAAGGGAAGGAAAGAGATTGAAAGAAAGGAAAGAGGAGAGGAACAGATACAAATAGACAAAACAAAAAATGCACTAGGTGAGAGAAAAAGGAAGAAACTGACGGAAAAGAGGTAAAAGAAGCTATGATGCGAGGTAAAGAGAAAGACGAGTACAGGAAGAGGTGAGCACACTGCCATTTGATACAGTCAACCTACATTACGTAATGATGGAGATGACCTAAATTTAGCAGTGAGATCCAGAGACATTCAGATGTATGTGAAATACACTGTCAGTTATCACAGGAAGAAAGGTATAAAAAGGAGAAAGAGAAGAAGGTAAAGTCTTTGGGAGAGAAAGTAAAGTGTGCATTAACCTGGTTAAAAACAAGTCTTCTTTAAATGTGGAGGGAGACGTGACAACAACGTGATGTTGAAATTGTGGCTACGCAAGACAATGTCTGTATTGTATTTTTAAAGGTACCTATTGTAATCTATTCATTCTTTTGTATACAAACACACATGCACACACCTGTGCCTTCCTCTAGTCTGTCTCTCTCACACACACACACACACAGACACACACACACACACACTGAGCTACTGGCAGGACCGTGGGGGAGAGGTGGGAGCTCCTTTCGCTTGGCTGAGTGGAAAACCTGATCTTCTTACCTCAGCAACTTCAGATGGAGGGACTCAGCGGAGGGACATCTGTGTGTGTGTGTGTGTGTGTGTGAGCGTGTGTGTGTGTGTGTGTGTGTGTGCACATGCAATACTGACAAAAAAAGATAGAGAGGAAAAGCCTGTTAACTGTTGCCATCAACCACTTGTTCCTTGGCCTCTGTCATGCCTCTGTGTACAGTATCTCAGTGTCACCCAGGTGTTCCTCTTCAACACCATGTGACCCGACGGAGGCCACAGGATGCCGGCACGCCATGAGGCAGATGCCCTCTGTTACGATCTTCCACGAAGACGGTGAAACGCTGTTGAATTATGGAGCACCGTATCGGCCATCGGGGAAGAGCACCTCACTGTTAGCGCACGCTCCTGTCACGGCAGTCTGGGCAAGGTCAAACTGCATCCTTAGTCGCACCCTATTCCCCACACGGCGCACTACCTCTGACGAAGGCGTGTCGGGAGGAGGGGGCCATTTGGAAAATAAGCGAGGTGCTAAATTGGAACCTGGGAACTGTGTGTTTATGGCGGAACCATGAGATAATATTGCACAAATCGCTCTGTGTCTCGGCACACACAGACACCCATCTCCATTACCATCTCTGAGGCTGCCTCTATTGTCATGGTGGTTATCTGGATTACCAGGCTCATTGTTACACTGGCAGTGGAAGGGAATGTGATTACTAGAAGTGTTATGATGGCTGTTGCTCTCGTGGAACAGATAATCAGCTGTGTAGTAATGTCTATAGATAAGGTTTATCAGTCTGGTTGTGTTGTAATGTCTATAGATAAGGTTTATCTGGCTGGATGTGTAGTAATGTCTATAGATAAGGTTTATCAGTCTGGTTGTGTTGTAATGTCTGTAGATAAGGTTTATCTGGCTGGATGTGTAGTAATGTCTATAGATAAGGTTTATCAGTCTGGTTGTGTTGTAATGTCTATAGATAAGGTTTATCTGGCTGGATGTGTAGTAATGTCTATAGATAAGGTTTATCTGGCTGGTTGTGTAGTAATGTCTATAGATAAGGTTTATCTGGCTGGATGTGTAGTAATGTCTGTAGATAAGGTTTATCTGGCTGGTTGTGTAGTAATGTTT
>JACXGJ010018304.1:0-10349 GCA_016801105.1 Esox niger
AGAGGCCCAGTGGAGGAAGGAGGTCCTGTAGAGGAGGAGAGGCCCAGTGGAGGAAGGAGGCCCATTCGGAACCAACTGTTTTCCATACCACAAAATCTCATCAAAAGTAGACAGAACCAACAACATCATTCACAACTGTAAATTGGACAAATGGTGTTAAAGTTCACAGTCAGTCAATTTCATTTTAATGCTGTCTGGATTGTCCCCGGGCCTGGGCTTGAGCCAAGGTCAGAGAGGGTCAGTCAGAGCTACAGAGCGACGGAAATAGAAAAGTCTGAGCCTTTTGGGAAATAAACTGGGTCAGTCCTTAGTGGAAATGGGCCAGTAGGGAATTCCACTCCCCCTCTCTCCCCTCAGCTAATCTCCCCACAGAAAAAATCTTTGGGCAGGTAACACTGAGCGTCCAACCCAAGAGACGAATTTCCTGGAGAATATTTTCTCTGCAGGCCTTCGCTCCAGCCAGGACCATCTTATGGTCTTCATCAGAAACACACGATAATAACAAAATACGCAGAATAAAGAGTGACACCCTGGACTGTGTGTGTGCGTGTGTGTTTGAGTGCAGGTGCGCTGTGCTATGCCGAGCTGGGCACGATGATCACCAAGTCAGGCGGGGAGTACTCGTACCTCATGGAGGCCTTTGGTCCTGTGGTGGCCTACCTCTACTCCTGGACCACTATCATCATCCTGAAGCCCTCCTCCTTTGCCATCATCTCCCTCAGCTTCGCAGAGTACGCCTCCACGCCGTTTTACCCAGGATGCACTCCTCCCGTGGTGGTCACTAAGTGCCTGGCAACAGCATGCATAGGTATGGTCTGTTGCTGTAAGAAATCCTAATAGAAACCAATGGCCACGAGCATAGCGATTTAACTTGCTTGAAGCAGGTTGGCCTGGACTCATGAGTGATACTTCTTTCTGGAGGCAGCTGTACCTGGAGGCTGAAAAGACATGATATTGATTGTAATGTGTAGATATTAAAGTAGGATTTAATGTGTTTTATTTAAGTTGATGTTGGTTGAAAGAAAAGGGAAATTGTTCTGACGTTAAGGGTTTTGGTTGTATTTTGGTGTATGTTCAGGGAACACAGTCAATTTGAAAAGTAAGCTCCTCCCTCAACATTCTGGCAACCAATCACATGACTGCGTTGGGGGCAGATGTGCATAACAACATTCATAACAATCATGTCAACCTGTGGAAGGCAAACTGGACATGACATTCTATTTCCTAACCTCCTTAAAGTCAGAAGTCCTGCCACCATGACTTTCCCCTTAACTGTACTGTGAGAAGACAGTAAGGAGAAGATGTGAGGAATCAAGTAAAGATCAATTGAAAACCACCCCCAGACTGACTCAGCTGTTCCTGACCTTTTGTTCTCCTCCTACAGTGATGATAGTGCTGGTGAACTGTCTTAGCGTCAAGCTAGCCAGCTATGTCCAGATCTTCTTCACCGCGGCTAAGCTCCTCATCATCTTGGTCATTGTGGTGGCCGGCATCGTCCTGATGGCACAAGGTTTGTAGTGCGTCATAAGCTTTGTCCAACTTAGATGTAGTGGACAATTCTCCACACAGTGGACAATTCTGACCATGGAGAGCTGTGGCCCACAGAGCGCACTGTGTATGAAATAGGATGCCATTGGGCCATCTTTGCCATGTAATCCAGTACTCGGTCTTTTCCATGATTGTGGAAGTGTCCAGGTGCACCATCTTCCCCATATTGGACTCCTGGGCGACTGTATGAAATACTAAATGCATTCTGTCTATTGTCCCGTTTGTTTCCAGGTAACACTGAGAATCTCTCCGACCCGTTCGAAGGAGCATCGACTTCTTTCGGGTTAATCGGGCTGGCCTTCTACAACGGGCTCTGGGCCTACGATGGGTGGTAAGACTACGCTTGCATCACAATTCCCTGTATGTCTGACTATAAATAGATTCCTGGACCAAAGTAGTGCTCTACATAGTGAATAGTCTGGCATTTAGTCAGCTGGCCATGTTGTTCTTTCTCATTACTTTTCTGCTGTTTTGTGGGTTTGATGATGTTTTGTCTTTTTTTTGCCAAGAATGTCTTGAATGTAAATATAACCTATATCTCAAATTATGTGCTATGAACACGTTTTACTTTGTTTCAGGAATCAGCTGAACTTTATAACAGAGGAGCTTAAAAATCCATACAGGTGAACACAACTAAAGCCAAACTAAAAAGATAACACTGTGGTTCATAACACACTGCTGTCTAAAGATAACACTGTGATTTAAAACACACTGTTGTCTAAAGATTACACTGTGGTTGATAACACACTGCTGTCTAAAAATAACACTGTGGTTCATAACACACTGCTGTCTAAAGATAACACTGTCCCTTTATCACTCCCTCTCTTTCTAACACATACCCTCTCTCTTTCTGTCTCCTTTCTACTCTCTCTGTTCTTCCTCTTCTCCCTCTCTCTCTTTTCTCCCCTCCCTACCTCTATCTTCATCTAACAGAAACCTTCCTCTAGCCATCATCATTGGCATTCCCTTGGTATCTGTGTGTTATGTACTGGTCAACATTGCCTACTTCAGCGCACTGACCACCACCGAACTCCTCCAGTCTCCTGCTGTTGCTGTGGTAAGATGGTCGTCATGGAGATAGAGAGGGACGGGGACAGAAGACTCCCCCTGTATGACTTGTCACCTGTCCCCTAGCAACAACCCAATGGACTGTGAAGTTAAGGTCCCTTAGCAACGACATGACAAAAGGATTGAATGTAACATGTTTTCATGACAGACAGGTCAGCTGTAATCGCCATATTTGATTTACTCTGAAGGAATGCTTTTTGTTCTGGTTTAGTGCTGTCCTTTCCCCTGCCTCCTGTAAAAAAAGCCTGTTGAAGTGTGTGTGTGTGAAGCTTGTTTTTGACCCCATAGACATTTGGGGACCGAGTGCTGTACCCGCTGTCCTGGGTCGTTCCTTTGTTTGTTGTGTTCTCCACCTTTGGAGCGGCCAATGGGAGCTGTTTTACTGCCGGCAGGTGAGAGGACAACCTCTGGATAACCCAGTCCAACACATCTTCAAGGACTATGGAGATCTTCCTCTTTTGAATCTTAACAATTCCAGATCATTTTTGGAGAGAATTTATGCCTAACATGCTTCTGGAATTCCTATTATGCTAAATGTAATACAACAATAATGCAAAACGTGTAGTGTTTAGTTTATTGTTAATATTATGTTGGACTAGCATTTTGAATGTTGCTCTGCTAGGCTAACGTACGTGGCTGGAAGAGAGGGACACATGGTAAAGATATTGTCATATATCAGCCTGAAGAACTACACTCCTTCCCCAGCCCTCATCTTCAATGTGAGTCCTCCATCTTACATTATCTCAATCTGGATCTCCTCTATCAAGCTAGCTCTGCCCAGCTAACTCTGCCAAGCAAACAATACTTAGTTAACTCTGCACAGCAAACTTTACCTGACTTTCTAGCCAATTAACTAACAATTAACTCTGAGTTAACAATTAACTCTGGGTTAATTTTCTAACAATTAACTCTGACTAACTTTAGTTGAACTCTGCCCAGCTAACACTGCCTATCTCAATCTATCCTACATTCTATCTAGTAAACTCTATCTAGCTAACTGTATCCAGCAACCTCTACTCAACTAATTCTACACTGCTTACTTGGTCAACACATTCTTAAACTCAGCCCAGTATTAATATGAGAAATATTTTAAATATTGTTTATGTATAATGAAGGCATGTTGTTAACATCAGGCAACACGGAGACCTTAGAGATTGTGATACTGCAGTTCTTGTTGGCACGACACTTCTGTTGCTGTTGTTACTGTAGTGATGGTGATACAGTTGCTGTGGTTACAGGGTATGCTGACGTTGGTATACATTATGCCAGCTGACATCAACACCCTGATCAACTACTTCAGCTTCGCTCAGTGGGCCTTCTACGGCCTCACAGCTCTCTCCCTCATAGTGATGCGATTCACCAGGAAAGAGCTAAAGAGGCCCGTCAAGGTGAAGCCCGTAACACTCCCAAATGGCACTATGTTCCCAACATAATGCTCCCTATTCCCTCCATGGCAATAGGGATCAAAAGTAATGCCACGCGGGGCGAGGGCTGCGATGCTAACTGACTGTTTGGGTTATCCCGCAGTGTCCTCTGCCTATCGCGGTGCTGGTGGTGTTGGTGTCATTCTACCTGGTGCTGGCCCCCATCATAGACAAGCCGGAGATGGAGTACCTGTACTGCACAGTATTCATCCTGAGCGGCCTGCTCTTCTACTACCCCTTCGTGTACCGCGGGTTCAGCTGGACACGCAGGGTCATGAGTGAGTATCCTCAGGGATGGTCCAAACGGTACCGCAGCAGATTAGGGGGGATATTTGATATGCGTTCGTTTGCTGGTAGTCAGTTGAACAACAGCAGCATTAATTAGCTGTGTCTTTATTCATAATGTTAGTTATACACTTCGGTTTCTGCAGAGCGGGTGAGGTCACCATGGTAATAGACCAGTCTGGTAGTAGATGTAGGTTTTATTCAGTACCAGACCAGTCGGGTAGTAGATGTAGGTTTTATACAGTAAGACCTGTCTGGTAGAAGATGTAGGTTTTCTACAGTAAGACCAGTCTGGTAGTAGTTGTTGGTTTTCTACAGTAAGACCAGTCTGGTAGTAATTGTTGGTTTTATACAGTAAGACCAGTCTGGTAGTAGTTGTTGGTTTTCTACAGTAAGACCAGTCTGGTAGTAGTTGTTGGTTTTCTACAGTAAGACCAGTCTGGTAGTAGTTGTTGGTTTTATACAGTAAGACCAGTCTGGTAGTAGTTGTTGGTTTTATACAGTAAGACCAGTCTGGTAGTAGTTGTTGGTTTTCTACAGTAAGACCAGTCTGGTAGTAGTTGTTGGTTTTATACAGTAAGACCAGTCTGGTAGTAGATGTAGGTTTTATACAGTAAGACCAGCCTGGTAGTAGCTGTAGATTTTCATACAGTTCCAATAGTAAAATATTTGAAAGTGTGCCAATATGTTCAGACCCATTGTCAGTACTTCTCAGTACCACCTTTTGAAAGGCGAGCTACTGCTCTGAATTCTGCAATGTGGGTTGGATTGAATGTCCAGAGGTAGGACCAGTTCTCCTTCCGACCCAGTCAAGCTTTATCCTAACCTTTCACGATTGGAGCTGTTGGACCTGGAGACATTATGATAATGACAGTAAACAACACTTTAGGTGGATGACAGTGAACAGCAGCATTTTCTTTTTTTAATTAAAATGTTAAATACCTCAGTGACCAGTTCAAAGGGCTGATACTTTTTCATTGTTCTGGAGTTATAGTAATTCAGATCAGAGGATCTCAAGATCAGAGGGTTTAACCTTCATTACGGCAGATAAACCTTCATTATGGCTTATCCTCTAATTAACCCCACTGGCCCAACCTAACCTTTGAACCCTTACCCTGCAGAACCAATCACTATGCACTTACAGCTGCTCATGGAGGTTGTGCCCCCGGAGAAGTCTGAATGAAGAAAACAAAGCGAAATGACAGCCTAAACAGCCCCACGGAACCAATGAGCCCTATTCCCTGCGCTGTGCACTACCCTCCATTGGGGTCTAATGTGCTCCGCTTCACTGTAGTGCACGACACAGGGAATAGGGCGTCAGTTGGGATGCGGCTTGCAACCACACAAAACGGAGTATGACAAGCCAGAGAGGAAGTCTCCATGGGAACAGTCTCTATGGGAACAGTCTCAACGGGAAGACCTCTTGTAATTGAAATGTATGTAGGTTTGAAAGTGAACGTACCGTGCTCATGTTGCCATAATGCCCGGTCTGGTTTAGTTCCTATGAGGCGGTAGCCCCCCCCAGTGGAGATAGTCTGTAATGCCCTGGTGGCAGAGCTGGTTCGCCCTCTCTGGGTTTAGATCTTACCAATGAGGACCTTTCATGAGCACAGCCAGTGTGCCTACCTACATAGGTCTAAACCCCTGTATCACAAGG
The DNA here is from genome assembly GCA_016801105.1 of Esox niger. NCBI lineage: Eukaryota > Metazoa > Chordata > Actinopteri > Esociformes > Esocidae > Esox > Esox niger. The sequence continues at coordinate 5,983 of JACXGJ010018304.1, forward strand.
TTACTGAATGGAGATAGAAAGTTAGAATGGGCCTCTCAAATACAAACCCTGTTCCCTTGTAGTGCATCACATTCCACCAGACTATAGGTACAGAAGGTGCCCTGCAAAGTGAATAGGGGGCTGTTTGGGATAGATAATGTGTTGTTCCTGCTTAGAACAAGAACAAGGGAGAAACCAGAAGGATGTAAGTTATTGCAATACTGGGTGTTATACAATGGCTTTATCTGTCCTACATTCTGCACTGTTTTACTTTTCCAGTTATGTCTATCATTTAATGTGCCAGCTGCCAGACCCTGGAAATGCAGCTGATGAATGGAAACTGCTTAACTGTATATTGGTGCTTTTGTATCACTACAAAACCATGGTAAATGTTAGACCATTTAATTCAACATTTCAAAACATCTCTAACTGGTCTTAAAGGGATCGTTCACCCAAATGCACAACACATTGGTGTCCTTAACCGGATAGCAGCCTGTGGACACAATATGACAGGAATCCCTGCTGTGGTCAGGCATTGGTTATAAATGCAAGCATTACGGCCATTTCTGACACAAATCCCATCCAACTCTAGAGACGTATGTAAGCATAACCAAATCATCCAACAGTATTTTAACTGTATGGTGAAGCTCTACAAAGACCATTAGTGAGGATATAGGACCTGATTGGAATGATAAAACCGGTACCTGGATCACCTGGTTCGGGTTCTAGTGATGGTGTCCATATGGTATCATTCTTCACATCATTTCCAAATCCTCTGTTACAGGGTTTATTGTGCCTCACAATCAATTGAAGATGCTTCTGGAAAATGTGGATATGATGCACAACACTTACTAATAAAGGTTTTTGGATATGATCTGGAGACAGTGCCAGATTCAAAATCAAGCAGAGATTCCCGTCAAATCTTGTCCATAGACTGATTGCAGGTTATGGACACTGATGTGCCATTTTGTTGCACGGCTAAACTATCCCTTTAAATATGAATGGTAATAAGAGTTGTCTTGTTGTTTCTCAGTTCTGTTGCACCAAGTTTCACTAAAAACAATGAATGAAATGTTTTCTCAACTTGTCTGAAGATAGACCAATCCCACAGAGCTATTGTTCTTTTTGTTGAAGAAGCTGCACAGAGTTTCTAGATGTTTAGATGTCTATAATGACAGTCTAGATGTTTAGATATCTATAATAACAGTCATAATAAGTTCAATTGTTTTCCTCCCACTGAATTGTGACTAAGTCAAAAAGCTGCTTTCTGTGTAGCACTGGTGTGGGCGTGTCCCTGTCATAAATACGATTAACGTGTAGACTCTTGATTGGCCGCCTCATCCTTCTGTAGATTACTGATTGGCTAGGTCATTGTATTCGGAAATATATATTTATATATATTTTTACAATGGATTGTTAGTTATAGAAGTTTGAAGTGTGGTTTTTAAGCTTTGGTCTAAAATATAAATATACTTGGTGGGTATTGGTTAACAGAGCATGGGTTTTACAGCACTGGTTTGAATAAAAAACAACTAACCACTAACATTATGTTGCTCAACCCAACTTACTGCTATGCTAGATAGACAATTTAGCCACTAGAGGCCACTATGCATTCTCTGCGAAATAAAAGTTTTTCACTCACCTACAACAATGATTGGGGCCCATAAACAACATAATCAGACTGACTTCACTTACAATGTACTGTTTAAGTCATGCTGAATATGAGCGACTCTAACTACACTCTCTGTAACTACAATGTACAGAAGTCACTCTGGATAAGACCGTTACTACAGGGGCGTTGTGTGGATACATACCTGAAACAAAACTGTATTTTAACAATAATATGACTTGCCACACCCTCTTCCGTTACTAAGCAAGATCGGAATAGCTAGTCCAGGGTGTTTTAGGGAGGGGGATGGTACTGTCTACAGCCAGTAGGAGAATACACATCAATGCAAACTAGACAGGTCGGTGACAACATTCAAATGAGGAGTATCTCAGGTGCTCCAAACATTGTGGTCTAAAAAATACATTTGAAACATTAAAACATTACTAGCATATGTCTACTGGTCATTCATGCCTGTATATATGCTAGTAAAACAGTAACAATCTTACGTATGGCTCTTTAACTACAATGTACTGAGTAAAAGTCACTCTGGACAATAGTGTCAGTTAAATGTCTAAACTGTAAAAATGTCAAATGTTACTCAAATAATCAAATACACCGACAGGAATCCCAGGGCCCGGGACAAAATTTTACGTTTCTCGATAGTGCTAAATACCAAGATTAACTGACTAATAAATAACTATATTAAAGGAATCAAATTCCCCCCATGCCCGGGACAACGTTACCGGTTGTCTCCCCCCCCGTCGGCGTCACTGCCTACACTAACCACAAAATGTTCTGGAAAACCATCTAACCTTCACTCACCTCAGTAACCCCCCACCAGCAGGGGCCAGCAGCGCCATTAACAGAGCAAACCGGAAGCCGGGAACACCGTTCACTTCTTCTACGGTCTTCGCTTTGACCTAACCGCTCATGTGTCGACTCTACTCAAAACAATACCTGACGAAGGCGACATTGGCATTCTGGTTTTTAATAACATCGCTGGAACTGTCATAATAAAACAGTCTCAGGATGAATACGACTCTAAGACACTGGAAGGAGGCGGCTACGGTGATACTTGCCTCTGGCATGAGACATAGACCCACTGTGGATAATTTGACGAGGTGTGTAGATGAAGCCGGTCCGACTGCGGTCGAAGCGGACTCCAACTTGCCAGATAAGTACGCCTTTGACTATGAAGTGTTGCTGCTTAGACGAAGCCGAACAAGTGGCTTCATGCCAAACGCTTATGTCTTTCCCGGTGGACTGGTGGAGTCCTCCGATTTCTCAAGTGAATGGCTCGAGGTTTTTAAGTCATTTCGGCGCTTGCCGAATTTTGGATTGGGATTTGTGAAACAGCCCCCGGAGACACGACCTCCTATTTTTGCCACTGACCGAATGAAACTCGGGTCCCCCATCCCAGGAGACGTCGGATTTCGAATCTGTGCGTTGAGAGAAACGTTTGAGGAGTCCGGTGTCCTTCTAATAGTACCAAAAGACGAAGAACGGCATTTACTTAACAGCATCGAGACCGAAACAGAGAGTCCGCACCAATTAACCACCACGACCGATATTTGTAACAAGGATGAACTGGCAAAATGGAGAGCGTTGGTAAACAAGAACCCATCTAACTTCATCAAAATGTGCAGGGAATTAGAGTGTTTACCGAACATCTGGGCTCTTCGGGAATGGGGTAACTGGCTCACCCCTAGTGGCAAGTATGGGAAACAGCGGAGGTACGACACAGCCTTTTACATGTGCTGCTTGCAAGAGAAACCACCACACACTTTCCAAGACGAACAGGAAATCGTGCACGTTGAGGTAATCCCATAGTTTAGTAGCGTGAACGTGTATTTTATTATGCCCTTATGTGTTATATTTCTGCATTTGTTAATGGTAAATCTATATACATAAGTTCATGATGTTGTTGGGAACAACTTCTGGTCTCTTGTCTGACCCCCCGGATACGAGAGGGCATCTGCTTAGCTCAGTCCAAACTCTGCTCTGACACCCCAGTGGTGTCACTAGCTTCCAACATCAAAGTCCATACCCATTTTCATGCTGGTGAAGGCACAGTTGCTGAGTGTTACTCAAATACCTACGCTACCTACAGCAAGTGATTTACCAAAGCTTGTGCTTCAGTGCCTAAAGTTAGAAGAGAAGAGTTTAATTAATAATCCTTGGCTCTTCCAATATAATTCACTGTTTGCCGATCTGCTAGCAATGCAGAGCGAATGGTAAATTATTTGGGAGGTGAAAGTGTCTGTGAAATAACTTAAATGCAACCTAAACCCATTCTTCAGTGGTCCACCCCATCAGATGTCCTCCAGAGATACCAGGACAGAGACATGTGGATAGCCCCACCACAGTTCTACAATCTAAGCCAGATGTGCCGGTTACCCTCCTTGCACGACCTGCATAGGTTCTCCACACAGAGGGCCGCAGAAGGCTGTGAACAGTGGCTCCCCATCCACCTGGTGTCAGAGAAATACAATGCAGCACTCCTGCCAGGTGAGTCTGCCTGTCACATAGACCTACATGTTACATATCATCCAGCCAGGTGAGTCTGCCTGTCACATAGACCTACATGTTACATATCATCCTGTCACATAGACCTACATGTTACATATCATCCAGCCAGGTGAGTCTGCCTGTCACATAGACCTACATGTTACATATCATCCAGCCAGGTGAGTCTGCCTGTCACATAGACCTACATGTTTCATATCATCCAGCCAGGTGAGTCTGCCTGTCACATAGACCCACATGTTACATATCATCC
>JACXGJ010018305.1:0-10497 GCA_016801105.1 Esox niger
GACTCAGCTACGCTACCACACCCTGTCAGTTTATCTAACACTGACATGAGACTCAGCTACGCTACCACACCCCGTCAGTTTATCTAACACTGACATGAGACTCAGCTACGCTACCACACCCTGTCAGTTTATCTAACACTGACATGAGACTCAGCTATGCTACCACACCCCGTCAGTTTATCTAACACTGACATGAGACTCAGCTACGCTACCACACCCCGTCAGTTTATCTAACACTGACATGAGACTCAGCTATGCTACCACACCCCGTCTCTGTTTATCTAACACACTGACATGAGACTCAGCTACGCTACCACACCCCGTCAGTTTATCTAACACACTGACATGAGACTCAGCAACGCTACCACACCCCGTCAGTTTATCTAACACACTGACCTGAGACTCAGCTACGCTACCACACCCCGTCTCTGTTTATCTAACACACTGACATGAGTGTGCCTGTACGTGTGTGTGCGTCTACCTGTCAGGTTTGTCTGAGTGGAAGTCCACCAGGTAACCCCCCCTCATGAGTACTCATTGCTACTCTTCACTGTGCCAGTCTGCTCCCTGCCTTAACACCTGGCTACGACTGCATGTGTGTGTGTGTGTGTGTGTGTGTGTGTGTGTGTGTGTGTGTGTGTGTGTGTGTGCGCGTTGATGAGGCATTCTTCGAAAACAAAAACAACTGTACCAGCTTCATTTCCGCCAAGACCAAACCCCTGCGTGTGAGCGTCGTTCTCCAGGCCTTGGGGCCACCTGCCGTAGCCACTGTCCCCCAGCTGAGTGCGACACCTGTCTGAGCTGTAGGAGTGTCTGGTACTGCAGTACCTTCTGGGTCCCCCCAGACGCGGCTCCTGCAGTATGGAGCCCCCCACCGGGACTGGACTGCTGCTTTTCAATGGAGGCAGCTGCTTGCTCTTCTGTTATGTGACACATTCTTTTCACCGGTAGCTGTGTTGACCCATTTCCAGCTATTCCCTTCCTCTTGTGAGTTTCCTTGAGGCCCTCATTTGTCATGTGAATTTGTTTATGTGTGTGTGTGTGTGTGTGTGTGTGTGTTTGTGTAGGGGAAAGGGAGATTAGCAGATGTTATATCAATCACTACGCAAAGACATAAATGTTATTAGCTCCAACAGTGTTGAACAAACACGTTTTAAATATATGAACACAGACCTTCACGGGAGCCACCTCTATAGTGGGCTTCAACGCCATTAACGTGAAGGATGGCAGGGAAAGGAATGTTTGCTTTACGGCTCTGGGTAGAATGAAGAGACCACTGCACCTTTTTCTTTCCTTTTCAAAAAAGTGGAAAAGCAAGGTTTTGAGTGAGGAACAGAAGCATTCAATTTCCAGTGGTCTCTTAGTTCTAACCCTTCTGTTCCTCACTCAAAACCTTCCTTTTCGACGGAAAATCCTTCCTTTTTATCTCTTAATCTTTTCCAAAGCTGTATATTTTCATTCTTTGTTTACATAACACTGGCCAATGTCTACGTTTCAGCCTTCTAGCCTTGCAGGGGGCCAGAAGCTGTCAGGCCAGAGAACCAAAAACCTTAACCATGACATGTAGATATAACCATGACATGTAGATATTATCATGACATGTGATATAACCATGACATGTAGATATAACCATGACATGTATATATTATCATGACATGTGATTTAACCATGACATGTAGATACAACCATGACATGTAGATATTACCATGACATGTAGATATAACCATGACATGTAGATGTTATCATGACATGTGATATAACCATGAAATGTAGATAGAACCATGACATGTGATTTAAAGAGGTTGGACCAGAATTTTCAACAGTTACTGTATAAATAATCACAAAAAAAGAAGAAATAGAGCAAATGAAGTGGTTACTATCTAAAGTAAATAATAACATCTTGATAAACTGAAATATCCGTGTGTGTGTTTGTGTCTCCAAGTCTGAGCCTATGTACTGAATGCAATTAGATTTGAGTAATTAAGCAGAAACCCAGAATGACTTACAGGAGCAATTAGGATTAACTGTCTTGCTCAATGACAGATACAACCGATTTTTCACCTTGCTGGATTGTCTAACCGCAAGGCTTTCAGATGCTCTAATCACTAAGCTACCTGCCACACCACATCTGCAATGCTGTGTTTGTATCCTAGTTGAGCTGGTGCTCTCTTCCTCTCTTCTCCTATCCCACTTTCTCCCCCTCCCTCTTCTCTCCTGCTCTCTCCTCTCTTGTCCTCTCCACTCCTGTCCTCTTCTCTGCTGTACGGTTCCATAAGAGGGTTGTGGTAGTCTCCATCCTCCATCCGTCTTTTTAGTGACACAGGTCCCCGACGAGCCAAACGTCACAGTGGGAAGTTACTGCTGTGTCTTGACATGCCCGGTCCGGCTGTTTGGAACTCCACCATTACTTAACTGCGTTGTCTTAGTCACTGCATCATTCAGCAACTACTTCTTCCTTTCTGCCCAACTACATGTATTCATTAGAGCACGTCACAGGTGTTATATGCAGCTATAGATGTGACATATCAACCGACGTGTTGGCTATGAATTCTGCAGATTATGGATGCATGTTCAGTGTTTCAAAGTGCCTTTAAAAACGGTCGTTTTGGACCAGAAGGTGTAATGATGTTGACACTATCTGAAGTATGAAGGCTTTGTACCACTGAGCTGGGAGGAGATGATTAGGATCTATGAGTGGCTGGAAACTCCTTTCTCAGCTAAAACTATAACTTCTACCATGTCTTCGATAACACAAACTGATCGACCATTAGTTTACTTTCAACAAACATATACTTGGGTGTGTTTTGTTTTTTGGTTTAAGCTACTGGAATAAAGACGGGAGTGAAAAAAACGAACACATGAAACACAAGAAAAACAAACAAAAATAGAACAGAAACACTGTCAATTTTGGCAACCAAGACCTTTTTCTTCTAAATCCAGAGATGAACTCAGATGAAAAGGGCTATGTCTCTGTCATGTGCAGTTTAGATAAAATTACATGTAGTTTATAAAACCATTAACAATGTAAGTTGTAGAAACATAGACACTGTGAATACATTAACACTAATTGGTAATTGCGCGAAAGCTTATTAGCGACTTCTCCTCAATCATGAAACAAAGAAATATAATTAATGAATGAATCTAACTAGTAGAAAATAATAGGCAACATCTTGCAGTTTCCAATCCAAACAGAAGAAAAAACAATAAATATAATATTTATTAGTAGGTGGTAAAAACACTTCATCAAGGCTAATCCGTCGAAAAGCCTCTAAATAACCTGTATTACGAGGACTGTAAACAGCCTTCAGTTCACTTACAACATATATTATATAATCCACTAAGTAATTATGATTCATTTTCAACGCTGTATCAGACCGTTCTATCTGGCTGTGGAGCAATAATCCCCTAAACCACCCACCCAAGTATTGTAAAAAACTAATAGTATTTCTGTTGACATTTTGTACTTATTTTCATATCCTTGCTATAGTTATTATTATTTTGCCCCCCGTCAGCAGAAAGGTCATTCTGCGTGTTCAGCAGTCTTTTCCTCTTTCTGCTCCTCACTTAAAATAGCCTAGCTCTAATTTCTAACCTGGGTTATGTAGCAGGGGCTTGAAGATAGCTCAGACAAACTCCACCCAGGGTTTAGTAGCAGGGGCTTGAAGATAGCTCAGACAAACTCCACCCAGGGTTTAATAGCAGGGGTTTGAAGATAGCTCAGACAAACTCCACCCAGGGTTTAGTAGCAGGGGCTTGAAGATAGCTCAGACAAACTCCACCCAGGGTTTAGTAGCAGGGGCTTGAAGATAGCTCAGACAAACTCCACCCAGGGTTAAGTAGCAGGGGCTTGAAGATAGCTCAGACAAACTCCACTCAGGGTTCAGTAGCAGGGGCTTGAAGATAGCTCAGACAAACTCCACCCAGGGTTAAGTAGCAGGGGCTTGAAGATAGCTCAGACAAACTCCACACTGGGATTTGTAGTAGGCCATACAAGATGAAAGCTGTATGTGTGTGTGTGTGTGTGTGTGTGTATGCGTGTTGCGTGGGTGGCTTTCAGGATAGAGATGTCAAAGAAGAGAGTTTGTCCTCTTTTTAATCGCTGGCTTTATTCCACCAGGCAACTTGTCTCCAAATAGCCAATTAACTGACAGGCTGATGTTGAAGGCAATACAAGCAGTTGTCTGACAGCTGCACTTATCTTCACTGAATTCCTCTCGAATGCATCGCCCTTTAAAGGGACAGTCATTGAGAAAATCAGGATATCCAGTCAGTGATTCCTTAAGAATATAACAATGAAATGCTTCAGTGACCTTATTGGACCTGTTGTCATTTAAATATAATAGGTGGTCAGTTCTTTTTATATACATTTGCTTAACTCAGTGAAGATTCACAGAAGTACGAAATCAGGTACGGACCATAAGTAGGCCTGTCGTTTTCACGTCATCCACTGTTGCTTCTCGCTTTTACAGCTTTGCCTGTGATTTTTCAGAAAAGTTTCAAATATACTATGATGGTAGGCTTGTGTAAACTCTCTGTGTAGGATACATGTTTCATTTCCAGCTTCCTAAACTGTAAGCCTACGCATTTGACATTTAAAACTCAACTGTGGCATTTAATGTGTTGCGTTTGGATTCATCATTATTTCTTATTTTAATATGGGTAATTGGGTCGTTAGGCTGGTATAGAAAATAGTAACTTAACATTTCAAATGTTGTGTGGTTAGCGGAGGGATAAATATTTTTTGCCTTTATAGAACATTGAGGTATTAAATCCCATCATTACTAACCTTTATTTTTGTGTACGGGTCCACATGCCAGGAGTCATTTTGTGGCATATTGTACAACAGTGATGACATTTTTTTCTGGAAAGACATGGTAGAGAGTGTAGTTGCCTATAATTTGAAAGTTCAAAGGGATCATCTTAAATGTGCTTGGTTTTAAATTGCCCTTAATCACATGTTACAGCAATCCTTTTCTATTTCCGCACGGTTCGGCAATTAAGTGTTAAATGTTCATCTTCAAAACCGTTACTTGTGCTGAACAGTGGTGTGTTCGTGGGCACACTTTGTCATTGTGCGCAATTCAATAAAACAAAATGTCTTTATATTTGACATTTTGCCAACGATTTCAGTCAATTTGTTATGTTGGGACGGGATCCCGTAAGGCAGACTATTAACATTTCAGCGTAATCACCAGCTAGTAGCTTGTTATTAAGAGACCAACAGTGATCGGAAGGCAATTCGTGGGCCCTGCATCTTGGTCACAGTGTAAACCGCGTGTTGAGGCAACACAGTGTTTGTTTCCATTGGTTGACTGACGCAGGCAAGCTTACCGTCAGTGTTCTGGGGGCGTGCGACAGCTGGACTACGCTCATTCACACGGTCTATTCTCGAAGTATTTATCATAAAGGTCCTCAAATGGACGTGAAAACCGAGGGTCCAGCTTGAATTCCTGGAAGTCGTACCTGTCCTTTCTTGTCTAACTCATTAATGTCTGAATGCGAGGAGCCATGAAGACGAGAGTGATTCTGCAATGACAACAGGGCTGACGTTGCCGTGTGTGGTTCTGAGAGGATGTGAAGACTGATAGGAACGAGCACTGACCTTAGCAGGGGCTGTCTGGTCATGGGGCCCATTCTGCTGTACAGTCATTCACTGTGACAAGGACCCACGCTGCATTTTACCATAGACCTTGTTCTTGTCTGGTCTGGTCTGTATCTTCTCCATCTCCCTCCCAACTCTCTGCTTTCCCTTTCTCTCTCCCTCCTTTCTGTGTCTCTCTCTCTGTCCTGCCTCTCTCGTCTCTCAGTCTCCCTCTGCCCTCCCCCATCACACTCTCTCTCTCGCTCGTTGTCTCGATTTCTCACTCTCGCTGTTAACCTTGGCTGTCGACCTTGTCCAAATGCAGCTTTGTGGTGTGTTTTTATAAAGACAGTGTCAGGAGAGACAGGCACAGGAAGAGAGATTTCAGCCGGACACCACTGTCTATGTTGTCACATGATCAGCCGCGAGGCATCCTGAGCATTTTCTCGCATTATGTCCGTTTCTCTTTTCTCCTACGCTATCAGTCGGCTCCTTCTCCCCCTTTCTCTCTACCCCCCCGTTGTCCCCCCGTTTCCTCTCGACACCCCCACCTCGTGCCACCTTTTCTCTGCTGTTCTGATGCGTTGGAATTGGTAGAAAATGACCGAATGGCGCGGAGAAGGACATGTACAACACAGGCGTGTCTGTTGCTTAGCTTCAGAACATTGTGCTAAAGTCCAATAACAGGAAGTAATCTGTTATCCTCCAAAGAAAGTCTGATAAGACAAATGTAATATAATGATTGGAAGCTTTCTTTCTTTAATCAAATCAATCCAAACTTTATAATTAAATTAGTATCAGGCTCTGGATGATTCTGATTTATGAATTTCTAACAGACTTTACTAAGAGACTGGAAGATTCTGATTCATTTCTTTCAAACTGACATTACTGGCAGACTGGAAGATTCTGATAAATTTTTATTAAAATGCCAACTCCTCTGATGGACAGCTAAGCCCTATACAACTCTACTCCATATAGTTCCCGCTCTCTCTCTGTCAAAAACTTTCAAAGCGGACAATGATGTTATTGTGGGGCGTAAAAAACTGGCTTTGTGCAGTGTCTTCAATAACACCAGAAGATTACAATGAAAACGACAGGCATCACTGCGTTGTACTAACAATCGTCGCGTAACAATAGTAATCAACTTTGACAGTTTGCACCTGTCAGTTGAAAATAATATATATAAAAAAAGATGTAGTTACCAGAGTTTGATAATTTATTAATGTAAGACTTTTCAAGATTAGACTCGCCGCTGTTTTTCTTCATACGTTGTTATCAACCTGTCAATCCACAAAAACAAAACAAACATGCACGGACAAAAAAAGCAACAAGCAACAAGCGCGCAGGAAACATTCCCGTTTAACTTCGACGAGTTCCTCTGACTTTTGGTACATATGGGACTGTGTCATGTTTGAATGTGTCATAAAAGCAAGGTTGGATGAATCGTCCTTTGCCTTTGTTCCTCTAATGAACCCAACGTGATTGACCTGCCTGAGGAACAACATGTAATACCGGGTCCAAGCCCGTGGAACAACATGTAATACCGGGTCCAAGCCCTGTTCTCCCACAGCTGGAGTGGCCAGGTGACCATGTGGACTCATGCTAGTATTCCAGTAGCAAGAGGCACTTATTACACCAATTATCGGTTCTGAATGCGCTGGGGTTATAATAGCGACTTGCCTACGCCCACAGTTGCCATATTGGACCCGCTTAAAGTAATTGGCCCATACAATGGTTCTGGCTCAGTCGTTCCTGAGATGTGCTTTGGGGACAAACTGCCCTCGTTAGTGATTCTTTTACCCGGAAGGTAGCGGATGTCTTGGACTGATTTTTTCCCCGCTCTTCTATGTCGATGTTGAAGCAGAACCAAGAGTGTGAAGTAACATATACGGGGTGATGGATACAGAATCTGTTTACACACACACACACACACACACACACACACACACACACACACACACACACACACACACACACACACACACACACACACACACACACACACACACATATACACCCATGCAGACAGCCCTCTCTCCACAGAGACACACACACGCGCGCACACACAAAAACAGACATTCACAGACACAATACTATGATAGGTGGTGGATGACAGCATCAAGGCCAGTGTCATTTCCAGTAATGGTCTTCTGCATTGCAGCGGCCTGGTCTAGGATGACAGCAGATCTACAGCAGACGGATGATACCGGGCGATGGCCTTTTAACACACACATTCAGTTCAGTCATCCCTCCGACCAGGCCTGCCCTCCCGTCTGTCTGGAAGTGACTCTTTTCCCAGCCAGGATGGATCCTGAATGATGGGACAGGCCCACGGAGTAAGCGTTTTTCTCCATTGCTTACAAGCATCGGTTAATACTGAAACCAAAATAACAAAACTCTTCACACCAACAGGTAATCTCACCCCCGAAATTCACTAAAACCACCAAAACACTTCATGCATGTCTCAAAACAAGCTTGTTCAACCAAGTAACAGGTAACAATCCTCACTCAGAAACGCACATTATCACTATTAACATACCAACCTAAAAAACACTAACAACAGGAGTCATTATATACGTTTCTAAAATGATCTTTCACTGTGTTTCTGAGTGAGGACAGTTGCCAATGTTTTGGTTGAACAAACTTGTTTTGAGACCTGCATGAAGTGTTTTGGTAGTGAGATTAACTGTTTGGCAAAGATGCATATTAGAAATGCAGACTACGTGAAGAGTTTTGTTATCGTGGTTTCAGAATTGACCAACGCTTATAAGCAATTGAGAAAAACATACTGACACATTTTCATGTGGTAGCTGTGTTTAGAGTTTTGAAGGTCATGATACTATGAATGACAAAGTGCGCGTGTCATAAGACTGTCGTCTTTCCTTTGGTAAAAGGATTTGCTTTTCAGACGTGTCAGATGTGCATTGCCAAGCTGCATTTTGTTTTGATAACTGTATTTAGAGTTCTGCACATGTATTCACAGCATGTATCCAACAACGCAAGTTAGCAATCTAAAAAAACAATAAGAGTCAGGCAGGATTTAGTGTCGGGAGGCAACAGAGGACAGTGCTCCCCAGACAAACCGTTCCTTCTTCATGGATTAATGTTATATAAATGAACATTTCCTCCTAAACATTTTCTTAGCCTTTTTCTGTAATTGCTACCTTCGATAAAGCTACATTACTGTCATCATACATACCTGTGTGGAGCTCCACTGTTATCTGCTGGGGACGGTTCACCTGGCGTTGCTAAGACCCTGGCATTGTTCTAGCCAGCAACCGTTGCTACACACCCCGCTCCATCACAACACCTCTGTCGACATGCAGCCTTTATTTTACTCCCTTTAATTAAACTCTTTCTCCTTTGTTTTTCCCTGAAATAGAACGCTGAAAGAAGGCAGACAGCGGTAGATGACAGGCGAGAAAGAAAGGAAGAGAGTAAGAGAGGGAAAAAGAGAACTAGGATGAGGAGGATGGCTGGCTGAGGAGGAGAGAAAGGCTTGAATGAGAGGAATAAAAGAGGGCGATGTGAGAGGGAGGATGAGAGCCAGAACAGAGCGGAAAGGAAGGCCTGGCTCTGGCAGTCAGCTAGGCAGTCATTCATCATGATTATCTGGTCCTGGCCAGGTAGAATGTCACTGGCCCGGCTATATATGGACCTGGTGGGTGTGATGCCTCGCTTCCCTGTCTGTCTGTCTCCTGTTCTGTCTCTCTGCCTCTCTGTCTGTCTCTCACCATCTCCCTGCCTCTCTGTCTGTCTGGAGGGAGTTTTGCTGGAGTGGAAGGTGGAGAGTGTGGGAGTGGAGGGTGAAGGTTAGGTATGAGTGGAGGGTGGAGGTTAGGTAGGAGTGGAGGGTGAAGGTTGGGTAGGAGTGGAGGGTGGGGGTTGGGTGTGAGTGGAGGATGGAGGTTAGGTATGAGTGGAGGATGGAGGTTAGGTAGGAGTGGAGGGTGGGGGTTGGGTGTGAGTGGAGGGTGAAGGTTAGGTATGAGTGGAGGATGGAGGTTAGGTAGGAGTGGAGGGTGGAGGGTGGTGGTTGGGTGGGAGTGGAGGGTGGAGGTTGGGTGTCAGTGGAGGCTGGAGGTTAGGTGGGAGTGGAGGGTGGGGGTTGGGTGTGAGTGGAGGGTGGAGGTTGGGTGTGAGTGGAGGGTGGAGGTTAGGTGGGAGTAGAGGGTGGAGGTTGGGTGTGAGTGGAGGGTGGAGGTTGGGTGTCAGTGGAGGGTGGAGGTTGGGTGTCAGTGGAGGGTGGGGGTTGGGTGGGAGTGGAGGGTGGAGGTTGGGTGTGAGTGGAGGGTGGAGGTTGGGTGTCAGCAGAGGGTGGAGGTTGGGTGTCAGTGGAGGGTGGAGGTTGGGTGTGAGTGGAGGGTGGAGGTTGGGTGTGAGTGGAGGGTGGAGGTTGGGGCAGGGGTGCAGGCTAGCTGAACTAAACTCACCTGGTACAAAACGCCTTTCAGAAAAATATGCTGAAACGATTTCATTGAACATTGACATACAGAATGGTTGTTTCGTCATGTCTCTGTGCTCTTAGTGTGTGTGTGTTTGTGTGTGTGTGTGTGTGTGTGTGTGTGATGGAGTTTAGACAAACAAACACACAGTGTCTTTTAGCGGAGTGTTCTCGAACATGGAGGAACGTGGTAGAAATGGCTCAGTTCTGCCCTATCTAAATGCTTTTGCCAAACAAGGTGTCTCCCTCTCCAATTGCTGTCACTTTTTAAATATTGCGTCTAGCCTCAGCTTAACAGGAACTCTCAGTCCATCCGTCCATCCATCCAGTAAACTTTCTTTATCTAACATGATTTGAAGATGAATTTCAACATTCGTCATTCATCAGTGATTTTCTGTTTTTAAATATGTCTATTACATAAGTGGTGAAATAACCCGACCGCCCCGACCGCCCCGACCGCCCCACTGTCCCC
>JACXGJ010018307.1:0-10310 GCA_016801105.1 Esox niger
AACAGGACCAATTACAGAGCAGTTACCAGGTCACAGCCAGAACCCTTACTAATGCCAGCCAATCACAGAAGGCTGCAGTCCAGCAGAAAACAGAAGGGGAGGGGATAGACAGACCTACAGTGGAACACAACAGTAAACTGAAGAAAGGACAGAATGACTCCCACAAACCCACCATTGCCAAGTCTATGAACAGTAAAGACAAAACGAAAAAACAGAAACAGTCAGGTGCAGCTGGAGAGAAACTGGTCTCTATGGAGGAAGATCAGAGAAGGGTGGAAGAGGAAGCTAACAAATGCTCCCCAGAGCAGGACGATCAGGCTTCAGAGAAGAGGAGGAGGTGTAAGCCGGGCCCTTGGTGGCTAACCAGTGTTGTCAACACACAGAACACAGAGACGGAAAACACACACACAAGCAACAAACCCAACAGAATCAAACCCCCAACAAAGCCTAGCAGACTGAAGCCTACCAAAAGAAGGAGCAGACCTAGGAGGCTGACCATTGAGGAGGAGCTTGAAAGGCCTGGAAGTGAAGAAGAGGTGGTGGTGGAGGCGCAGGGGGAGCTCCATGTAATTCCTAGCCCTCCTAGACAGCACCCACAAACTACAAGTAAGACTTCATAGTAAACATACAGTGGGTGTAGAAAGTCACCACCCCTTTTCAAAATGTTCAGCCTGTAATGACTTGTTCCAGCTATATTTACACGCAGTAACCCACAATAACGAAGTGAAAATGTATTAAAATTAAAACTGTAAAATACCCAATTTGGATAAGTGAACACCCCCCAGTGTTCATATTTGGTGGGACCATCTTTTACTCTGGGTCATTCACATTCTTGTCCTTCAGCCACTGAATTGCTGCTTTGGGTCATTGTTATGTTGAAATATGTACCATTTTCAATATCCTGGCAGAGGGCTGCAGTTTCTCCACATGAATTCGATGGTTTTTTGCACATTCCATTCTCAATTCTATCCTGACAAGTGCTGAAGATAAACACCCCCACACCATGATGCTTCCACCACCGGGATTTATGGTGGGCATGGTGATCTTTGGAAGGAAAAAAAATGTGTTGGGTTTTTGAAAGACATTTTGTTGTTAAATTTTTCTGTCATCTGCTCACCATTTGCTACTTGGCCTAGGAATGTGCTTATTGCTGAAGCGCAGATGACTTGATATTGCCTTTTTTGGAGGGGTGTTTTTTTCTTTCCTCCCTCCCATGGAGGCTGGATTTATGGAGTGATTGTAATATTGTGATCACATTGACACATGAACCGGTCTTTGAAGCTCCTAAATTGCCACTGGCTTATAGACCTCTGATCATTCACCTCTCTGCCTGGTAATCCAGGGGCAGCATGATCTATACAAGGTGTGGCTGGTGCCATACTCCTACTTTCTAATGATGGTTTTAACATTGCTCCCAGGGATGGACAAAGCCTTGGAAATCTTCAGATTTTTTCATCTTGACTAGTGCCTTTTCACAACTTTCTCTTGTAGATTTTTTGAAAGCACATTTCTGCCCAATGTGGACTCTTTGCTTTGAAATGCGCTACTAAGTGGTAGACTCATATCAACTGCTTTTATTCTGAAATGATGAAAGTCACTAAAATGTATCACAGATGGAAGACCATTAGCTTGACTTGTGTTCTGGAAGGTGATTGGCTACACCTCAGCAAGTCTGCAACTGCGAGGGGGGTGTTTCCTTAACCTAATAGGTTATTTTAAAACATTTTTATAATGTGCTGCAAGATGTTTTTACTTGGAAATCAATATGTTGTATGCTCTCATCTCATATAGCTCTCATTTCAGCTAATTTGTGTTGTGGGTGTTTCTGTTCAGGTGAAAAGGTGTTTGACTTTGTACCCCAGCACCTGTCCAACAACCCCAAAACGCATAAGGTGGTAAGGCAGGCCAACGCTAGGCCTGGTAGGTCACTGGGAAGACCTCAGAGCAACAACGCAGCCTCCATATACTGTCCTCTGGGTCAGACGCGGAAGAAGATGGACGTCTCTTCTCCCAAGATGGTCAAGCATTCTCTGGCCACATTCAGCAGCCGCTTTTCCTCCGGCAGTGCAGCAGCGCCCCCAGTGGACACAGGCAGAAAGAAGTCCCAGGTGGCTGGTTGGAGTCCCACGTTACCTTCTGACCAGTTGGCCAGAAGTCCTGATACAGCTGGGGAGCCTTCCCTGGACCCAGCCCGCGGTGGGAGCTTCGCACGTCTGGATCGGACCATCACTGTCTACGTAGACTCTTCTGAACTGCCTGGTGGACGTCCGGGGAAGAGAACGTCTGGACACAGAAGGAACCGACTGTCAGAGGACATGTAGGCACTGTTGCACCACGGTGTTGAGTAGCTAAACACTGTCATGCTGTCAGAAAATTCACTCTGTTTTGTCAACAGGTCAATAGCTTTTGAAAGCGGTCCATCGTCCATGATTGAACTGGAGGATTATGGAGATGAAGATGTCTGTGAGTAAATTATGATGATATGTAGTTTAATTAGTTCATCTGAGAATTCTGAGCATTATATATTTATGATTCATTTATTTTTCCTACATAAGGAATTTGTGTAATGTTGGTCTATAGCACAAAGCTCTTCATTTTCCCACTGTGGAGTATTTCTTTTTTATGCCGACTGTTGGTAACATTATGGCATCCTGAACTCAATGCAGCTTTTAATGACCATTTTAAACCCCCCCAGTAGTAAAGCAAGGGGCTGTTTAACACTGTCAATAAGTTGGACGTGTCAATGATCCAAATTCAGACTGTTGTGCCTGAAAAGGCACTTGCATATCAATCTATTCTGGTGACTACTGAACTCTAGCCTGGATCTGTCCTCAACTCCAGGTCTCCCCCCATCCCTAGTGAAGCCCCATCTATCAGTCCCTCCGGACTCGGTACCGTCATCCCCGGAGGCTGTGGCCCAGCTGTGCCCCCCCCCTCTCAGAGTCATCACACTGCAGTCGCGGGACCGAGACCACCTCACCAAGTGGCTGTCTCTGCTCTGGCCTGCCTCTAGAAAAAGTATGTAGACCGACGCACCACATAAAAGGCCATGTTATGGAAGATGCTCATGAAAGGGTTTCAGCATTTGACTATAATCAGACAAGGGCATTTGACCTGGGGTACTGATGGGACACAGGCAGTGATACAGGGAAGGTCAATGTCTTTGCGGAGGTCACTGTGAAAGCATGTTACCAAAGTTAATATTACAAAAGGCAAACTGAAGTTTACTTGTGGATCCAAATTGTCTAAACATGTTGTTGTGTTTTGTCAGATGGGGCCCAGATTGGCCCGGATCATTTCCAGTGGTTCTCGTACCAAGACAGAGCTCTGGGCTTTAGGGTTGATTTACTGGCTGAAAAATATTCTTCTGGAACTGTTCTGTTGGGCTCCTACATGAAGAAACCCCTCTTGGTTGACCACTATGCTACCACTGTAAGTACACCTGACCTCTGATAACCTCTGACCTCTATGACCTGATCTACCGGCTTCCTATTGTACTCAGGAATCACTTGTGTGGTTTGGAGGTGTTGGCAGAAGATGAGGTGAGGATGGGAGAAGGTAGGATGAGGTTAGGATGGGATGAGATCCTGGCAGGCAGTGAGGTTAGGATGGGATGAGATCCTGGCAGGCAGTGAGGTTAGGATGGGATGAGATCCTGGCAGTAGGTGAGGTTAGGATGGGATGAGATCCTGGCAGTAGGTGAGGTTAGGATGGCATCCTGGCCGGAAGTGAGGTTAGGATGGGATGAGATCCTGTCCGGAAGTGAGGTTAGGATGGGATGAGATCCTGGCAGGAAGTGAGGTTAGGATGGGATGAGTTCCTGGCAGGAAGTGAGGTTAGGATGGGATGAGTTCCTGGCAGAAAGGGAGGTAAGGATGGGATGAGATCCTGGCAGGAAGTGAGGTTAGGATGGGATGAGATCCTGGCAGGAAGTGAGGTTAGGATGGGATGAGATCCTGGCAGGAAGTGAGGTTAGTAAGCGATTTGAGGAACTAACATCTGGTGATGTTTGGAAAAGGTGAGGGGGTGTCGGATGGATGAGATTTGTTAGAAACCTCCCTGTTTAACCTGTTTGTTTCAGGTGTTTCATCTGTTAACCAGCGGTCTGACGGTAACCATCAATGGCCTGGAGGTTCATTATGACCCAGGACACGCCTTCACAGTTCCATGTGGTGAGCCCCTATCCTCACATGTTCTGACACTTGGTGAATACATTCCATTTTTAAGCACTGGAATTGCCATGGCAACTGGATTGCTGTGCTAGATGCTTAATCATGGGATAGAATCTTCTCCAACCCTTAAACAACCCAAGTTGTCTGTCTGTGTCCTATAGGCCACGCCTACAGCCTCCACAATCTCACCCAAGAGCCTGCTGCCCTGCACTTCACCAGGATGCTGGTGGACAGCTCAGAGACATCTTGACTAATGTGTGGGCTAAAATGGGACAACTTGACAAATATTTGACCAATGAGAAAGTTGATAATACAAATAATTGGTTTCACAACTGTCACTGATATAATTGCAAAAAGGTGTAAGTTATTCAGTTGTAAATATGGACATTTAATGGGACCAATGCAAATGTTCATGCCCAATAAAGCAAATTGCATTTCTATTACTGTTGCAGGTATTTCTTAGAAGTCACCTCAGTCACTGGCAATCAAGTGTATTTATGTAGCACAATTCAAACAGTGAAGCAATTCAATGTGCTTTACAGTGACAATAATACAAAGGAATTAAACATTTACAGAGTTTATTCCCTAAAGCACCAGATCTTGCATTATGATTGGGAAAGATTGCAGAATATACATTTAATAACAAAATAAATAGGAGACATTTTAAATACCGCATTATAAAGCATAGAATAAGAAAACAGAAATAAAACAAATAAAAACATAGGAAGCTATAAAAGCTGTCAATTAATTTTAAGGGATAACCATAGGAAGATAATATGGCTCACAGTGTGGTTAAGTTTAAGAGCTCAGTCAGGCACGTGAAAATAGAAGCATTTAGAACCTGGATTTAAATATGTACACGTTTGGTGCACGTCTAAGATCTTCTGGTCGTTTATTCCAGTTGCTAAACGTGGCTTCGCTAGGCATTCTTCACCTTAGTCACTAGGCATCAGTAGTCAGTCATAATCTCTTACCATTATCCAGAAAAGAGCTCCCTGCTCTTTCTGGCTGCATGTCCTTTTCTGAGGGTTTCTGATATCAAAAACATAGTATCAGTGAGTACATTCTGGCATATCATTGCATTCATTCGTGTTTTGGAGCTGGTGATGGTTGCATATTGAATCCGCTGGTTGTACTTACCCTCCAAAGGAGTGAAGGACAAAGAGTCTAGCAGAGAGGGTGACACCTCCAAATCAGAGGGAGAATCTGCAGAACATGATCACATTAGTTACTGGGGACAAGAGCAGTGTTAGTGAGACGAAGGCCAGCCGCTACTGCACAATTGTTGCATGTGGCAGAAAAGGTGATTGTTTAACCAAAACAATAAGATCACCCAATTACAACATGTCAAAACCAAAAACAGGAGCAGCATAAAGAGCCCAGAGGGATCTCGTCTCCCTTCACTACAACAACGTATATCCAAGAATCCAGAGGGATCCCATCTCTCTTCACTGCAACGGTGTGTATCCAAGAAGCCAGAGGGATCCCATCTCTCTTCACTGCAACGGTGTGTATCCAAGAATCCAGAGGGATCCCATCTCTCTTCACTGCAACGGTGTGTTGCTAGATGTAGCACACCATACCCCATAGTTTGACAGGTTTGTATTACTCTACACACTCTCCTGAACAGTTCCTACATTGCTTTCTCTGTGGAATATTCAATAGTTTATGAGCAGTGAGGCAATATTTATTCCGTATTCAGTCATTGGCATTTTCTGAATTTTGGCACTGGAACGTGTTTTAATACCCACTTTCTATTGAAATTACTCTTCAATATGATCAAACATGAATTGCTTTCATGAATTGGTACATTGTCTTAAACAATAAACTCAATTTATGTCAGTTTTGAAAAAATATGTTGGTCCTTTTTATTTTGAAAAAGTCCTTATTTTCGTGACCCGGAAGTGATTTTTTAATGTTGCTCACAAGACGTTGATAGATTTTACCGCCTCCTAATTGGATGATTTGAAGCAGTTTTGCGGTTTTCACACCAAATTCGACTAGTTTTCAAGCAGTACCGCGGGTGAAAATTAATTGATCGCTGGTTTTTCTTTGCGGTGATCACAGGCCGACAGCAGCTATGTAGGATTGGCGGCTTCATATTCATATTTAGTGCATATTAAGTTTTGTTGGAGGTCTCCACTAGTAAAATAGTCAATGTGGTGCTCCAACAAGAGTTGGGCTTGTTTTCAGGCATTTTGGGCTGGTTTTGAGCAGTTGTTGCAACACTGATTTGAAGACTTCGATCTAATTAATGGGGGAGCAACAAACTAATTAATGGGGAGCATCAAACTCTTGGACTAATATGTAAATAATAATAATTTACATATAGTTATTTACTACCCTTATTAGATTAGATTCAACTATTGTTATTGAACCATTACAAGAACAGTACAACGAATTGTTGTTAGCATCTAACCCGAAGTGCAAAGAGAGGGCGGCAGAAAAGTATTAAGAATATGTTTATGTGGAATGTATAGATGTGCAATAAAGGAAAATGCAGTACAAATGTCAATAATAAATGTGCCATTAAGGCAAGTAGATATGGGCAGAACATTAACAAGTATTAAGTATGGTGAATGTTACGCGTGGGATAATAGTATGGTGAATGTTACGCGTGGGATAATAGTATGGTGAATGTTACGCGTGGGATAATAGTATGGTGAATGTTACGCGTGGGATAATAGTATGGTGAATGTTACGCGTGGGATAATAGTATGGTGAATGTTACGCGTGGGATAATAGTATGGTGAATGTTACGCGTGGGATAATAGTTGTGTGGGTACAAATGGTGATCCTAAATGCCATTGTAGTTGTGCAAACAAGGCAAATAGAAGGAGTAAAGTAGCTTGTGCAACCGGGATGCAGAGATGGCAGCAGTGAACATCCCGTGGTAGACATGAATATGTAACTGTAAAAGTATGAAGGCACGTCTAAATATGAGCGAAAATGTGTGTGCACGGTGCCAGGTAGAGCAGCAGTGAGGTTCCTGATGTAGACATGTATATACTGTATATTCAACTGATATGCAGTGACAGCAGCAATGAGGTTCCTGAGGTAGACTTGGACCTGTAACAACTGAAAACGTCTATTATCAGACTTTGTCAGGCAGTTTCAGAGTCCAGTAGAACAAAGGGAGTTGTGCAACAAGGTCTCTGAGAGGTGGGGGGTGTGGTTAGTAATGGGTCAGAGTTCAGCAGGAGTCTACAACCTGACATACTGGGGTCTGTTGGTTAGGACTTCCAAAATCCAGTTGCAGAGAGGGGCTGATCCCCAGGTCAGGGAGTTTGTTGACCAGCCTAGAAGGGATGCCCATGTTGAATGCTGAGCTAATGGCTTTGAAAAGCATCCTTGCATAGGTGTTGGTTTTGTCCAG
Organism: Esox niger; assembly: GCA_016801105.1. Classification (NCBI taxonomy): domain Eukaryota; kingdom Metazoa; phylum Chordata; class Actinopteri; order Esociformes; family Esocidae; genus Esox; species Esox niger. The sequence continues at coordinate 7,549 of JACXGJ010018307.1, forward strand.
CTGGGTCAAGGCAGAGTGTAAAGCTGTGCAGATGGTGTCCTCTAGACCTGACCGTTAAGCAAATTGGTAGGGATCCAGTGTTGGGGGAGGCATGACTGAAGGTGGGCCAGAACTAGTCTTTTGAAGCACTTCATGATTGTGGGGGTGAGTGTGACAGGTCAGAGGTCATTCAAGCTGGATTCAGTTGACTGCTTCGGCACTGGCACAATGGTTGCAGGCTTGAAGCATGTTGGAACAGCCGCCTTGGCAGTGATATAATTAAAGAGTATACTGTCATATAGGAGACTGGTAAAGATAGGAAATGCTACAAAGTGGATTTGAATTAGCTATACAATATATTAAAATGGAATTCAGTAGCCCAAAGGCTAAATGGGGCCACCTCTAAATCCCAAGTAGATCCCTCTCCTTTCCCTTAGTCCGTCAGTAGTACATTGACGCATACTAACGCAGGTTAGGCCAAAGCTGAAGGAGAGGAAAGCATTGGCATCCTAACCATTTGACAAAGGCATTGTTCATCATTTAAAGACACAACATTAAATAACTCCAGTTAACCATGGAAGCCATACTGAACAGGTGGGTAGTGGCAAGGATTTGGGGTTCATGGCAAAGCCCACAAGGCACTCTGGTCTAGACATGTACAAGGATTTTAAAAATGGAAAAGTGATTGACTTCTATTGTAATGTAATAATCTAATGTTTTGCATTTTATTAGTAAGGGTTATTTGACATTGAGCAACAAGTTATCACTTATTGTATACATATCATGGACATGAGTGAAAGGAGAACACTCCACACATTAAATAGATTTGTTTTCTCATGTGTATGTCCAGGAATTTGCTAGTTAGAATGCACTGCTTTAATGAAATAATGACTTTGTAATGGAAAATATTTCCCCTGCATATCAGCCGCACCACCCCTTTTTCCCTGAAGAGATGTTAGACACCCATCAATACAATAAACCCAAAATACAACCCTGATATTGGAGCTGTTCTCCAAATGGTTTTCCTATAAGAATTCAACATCAGAAGATGGCATTTGCAAATAGACAAGGAAGTTGCCTGTTATTTGACTTGTTTAAACCCTGGATGTTCCATGAGGTCAGCATAAACCCACCACTTCTCTCATTTGCAGGTCTTACAGATTTGTGCATAAATCGTGTGTAGGAGAACCTCAGAAAAAAGAACTTAGCTTCAATTTAAAATGGAAAAACTTTGCTTAGGCATTTATTTTACAACTGCTATATGTGGTTATATTCATTGAAACTAAATAATGCAAATACTAAAGCAAATTTGTTCATTAATAAAAAAGCTTTATTAAAAAAAACTTGTTATTGTCAGTTACAAAGCATGATGATAAAGTTAAGATTCACAGTACACTCATATCCCTCTATAGACATACAGAACACTCACATCCCTGTACAGATGTAGACAATCATTACTCACATCCCTCTATAGACATACAGAACACTCACATCCCTGTACAGATGTAGACAATCATTACTCACATCCCTCTATAGACATACAGAACACTCACATCCCTGTACAGATGTAGACAATCATTACTCATATCCCTCTATAGACATACAGAACACTCACATCCCTGTACAGATGTAAACAATCATTACTCACATCCCTCTATACACATACAGAACACTCACATCCCTGTACAGATGTAAACAATCATTACTCACATCCCTCTATACACATACAGAACACTCACATCCCTGTACAGATGTAGACAATCATTACTCACATCCCTCTATAGACATACAGAACACTCACATCCCTGTACAGATGTAGAGAATCATTACTCATATCCCTCTATTGGAAACATGTTACACAGTTACAGAAACAGTTTCTTCTTCCTCACAGCGATCTCCATGGGTGAGGCCCCTTCTACAAAGCATCGGTCGTTATATAGGGGCTCCTTGATGTGCCTCCAGACCACCAGACAAACCCGCACCACGAACAAAGTAATGGCAACCCCGAGGAGGACAGCTGTGGACCATACAGGTGATATTAGCAGAACAGTGATCACCACACAGAACGTTAATCATGCAGAGCAGGGGTTCTTTACGAGAAGCACAGATTCTCTCTAAATATACTCATAGAGGGCTGTCAAAGTTCTTTACGATTGACTTTAAATGCTTAACGCAATTCATTGTTTTGTTGGTTGACAGCGCTAATATTGTTTTCATATTAATTTGAAATACATTAGTCCTCTTTCTCACCAGTGAAGTATGCATTTCGGCTGGGAGCGGCTTGGTCGTAGTTCTTGGTCATGTTCCCACATAGAGCCAGGATCACCACAGGGTAGATAGTCAGGAAGTAGCGCACGTGCTTCTCAAACACAAAGTTCTCGAGTATAAACCTGGGAGGAGAGGTGCCACACATACATTTCTGTCTGCAGAACTCATTGTTGTCTTAGATTTTAAATGAGCATCAGTATGGTTTCCTACAGTATGTTGATGAGGTGATACTCTGTATGCCGTCTAGTTTCTTCTTACCATACAAGGATCTCAGCAGTCAGTATGGACAGAGACCCTGTGGCAGCATCTATGGCTTTGAGATCAGCATTATAGTTCATGCCGTCTAGTTTCTTCTTACCATACAAGGATCTCAGCAGTCAGTATGGACAGAGACCCTGTGGCAGCATCTATGGCTGTGAGATCAGCATTATAGTTCATGCCGTCTAGTTTCTTCTTACCATACAAGGATCTCAGCAGTCAGTATGGACAGAGACCCTGTGGCAGCATCTATGGCT
>JACXGJ010018308.1:0-10344 GCA_016801105.1 Esox niger
GAGGAGAACAGCTAAAGGAGAAAGATACACAGGGGAGGAGAACGACTACATGAGAAAGATACAAAGGGGAGGAGAACAGCTACAGGAGAAAGATACACAGGGGAGGAGAACAGCTACAGGAGAAAGATACACAGGGGAGGAGAACAGCTACAGGAGAAAGATACACAGGGGAGGAGAACGACTACATGAGAAAGATACACAGGGGAGGAGAACAACTACAGGAGAAAGATACAAAGGGGAGGAGAACAGATAGAGCAGAAAGATACACAGGGGAGGAGAACGACTACATGAGAAAGATACACTGGAGGAGAAAAGCTACAGGAGAAAGATACACTGGAGGAGAAAAGCTACAGGAGAAAGATACACAGGGGAGGAGAACAGCTACAGCAGAAAGATACAAAGGGGAGGAGAACAGCTACATGAGAAAGATACACAGGGGAGGAGAACAGCTACAGGAGAAAGATACACTGGAGGAGAAAAGCTACAGGAGAAAGATACACAGGGGAGGAGAACAGCTACAGCAGAAAGATACACAGGGGAGGAGAACGACTACATGAGAAAGATACAAAGGGGAGGAGAACAGCTACATGAGAAAGATACACAGGGGAGGAGAACAGCTACAGGAGAAAGATACACAGGGGAGGAAAAGAGTGACAGGAGAAAGATACACAGGGGAGGAGTTTAATACTGGGAGTTTAATACTGAGTGTCGATAAACAAACTATATACAGTACAAGGACTATACAGAACATACATACATACATACACACATACATAACACAACAATAATGAAAACACAACAAAACTCCAACTATAACACCAAGCAGAGCAGCATGAGATATTTCCTCATTAGCTATTCAGGCATCCGAACAGAACTGGGCTGCTTGTTGATTCATCTCATAGCCTATGGTACAAGAAACAAATACTAATGTTAAAGTCTGGGATGACAGTCTTTATCTGTTGCATGGGTTTTAATTGACTCTCTGTCACTGTTGTGTGGGTTTAATTAAAGGCAGGCATTTAGAAAATTAAAAAAGAGAGCAGTAAAAAGAGGGAGTTGAGAGGAGAAGTATCACTGGGGGACATGATAATTAACAGAAGAAACAAACCAAACGCCACAATATCAGCACCTAGTGCTAAACCCCTCCTTTACTCTGTCCCTCCCTTCCTCCTTCCTCTCACTGTGTCCCAGTCCCTGTGTCCCCAACCAATCAGAACACTAATGTCACCTACTTCTGCCTAAACCCTTTTATATCGGTTCATTTACTGAAACAGAATGAGGGGAGAACATGAATGTACCACTGTCCGGCGTATTCATGTTAATAATTCTCCTAAAAGGTCTGAGTTTCAGACTATCCCATAATCACCTCCACTGTTCTCCCAGTCAAGTGACATAAATCAGACGCACCGTCTGGGCTCAAACGGAAGACGCTTCAAGTGTATAGTTTTTACATTGGCTGCAATGTGACTTACACAGAGACCTTATTACTGTTACTCAACAGACCGCCTTTACTCCCTCCTGTACAGCTAGGCGTATTGAAGCAGATGAATTGTCAGCTACATTGCTGACCAATGGCCACAATTAACACCTACTATCAGCTGGAGAGTTTTTTGGGGAAAAGGTCCTTCCTGCGAGAGAGCAGCCCAATCAGTCGACTATGGTGCCGCAGCCAGACAACAGGCTAGTGACGCACGGGGCAGGAATCCTCCTTCACCCAGACCTGACAGAGACGCTCCTTCCTCTCCACAACATCTGCCTTTACTCACAGAACTCTCCGTCTGGCATGTGTCACATCTCTCATTCGGCACTGCGCTGTGACCAAACACAACTCTGTATCTGGGCAGTTTGTGTGCACATGAGGAGAACAGATATATCTGTACAATGTTTACTCAGAAGGATCACCTTTAATGACACTTTCCTCGGGTCAAATGGAATTAACGTGCCCTTCGTGAGAACACCACAGCTGTGCTTTCAGAGAAACACAACAGTGACAATTGTTATTCTATCTTGCCGCTTCTAGTGTGTTTTTCCTTTCCTGTAAGATACTGCTAGGAAGGTTTGGACCCAAATCCAGATTTAAGTGTGCTCACCCCAGGCAGGTAGGCCTAGTCACTGGGCCCACTGGGGAGAGAAAGAAACCTGGTGAACCTACAAATGATTATCCCACTCACCTTGAGGCAAGGTAGCGACAATAACCTTCAACCCCACTTAATCCTCAAGCTCGGAGGAGAGAACAAGACTCACTCCACATATTGGAATGCATCCAAAATGGCACCTCGTTCCTATATAGTCCAGTACTTGCGTGTGTTATTGGGCTAACAAGCAGTTTCTAATTATGCTCGCTCACTCCTTCTGTCCTTGCTTCTCCTTCCCTCTTCCTCTCTCTCTCTTACGCTCTCTACTTCAATAACAGCCTCTGGTCTTATATTTTTTCCCTAATCAGCAGCCTGCATGCTCATCATCGACCAGCGGCAATCAAACAGAATTTGTTAATGTAAAGTGATTTGTTGCTGTATTAATATACTGTATATGGCAGGGTAGTCTTAGGAAAACATCAAGAAAACAAGACATTTCATGATTTCATGGGTCTTTTAAGATATCATTTTGACGCAACATGAAGTAAACTGATGTGTGTTTGTATGCAAAACTTCCCACCGTCTGTTTCCGTGTGGAGGTGAGCATCTCTCCTTGCACGTCGTGCAAAATTATTCTTCCAGTCAAAAGTGGTTGGACGGTGACACCTGTCAAATATATTATGACAGTTTGGTTGGTTCTGGCGCGTTTAGACCTCATGCTCTTCCTAGATCTTCCTAGATGGCTGCTGCCGCATAGCTACAACAAAAGAAGCAGAAGAGGCACGGGAGAAGCCCATCTCACCCCCTCGCCCACCTCCTCCTCCTTCTTTTTCTCCAACTCAGTGGGAGACTGAAGGCCCTGTGAGGTTGAGTTCAAACTGCCTTCACTCCCTCTATATGTTTGTGCCCCGCAGCACGAGCAGATAAATACACCCACACTGACACACATCATGTAGGCTTTCAGTAGCACACTAGAATCACACACACACACACGCACACACACACACTAACTCAGAAATATATGTAGGATATCTGGATTTGAGACAGACATACACACACATAGTACTGGGCAGGCATATCCAAACACTTTTGCTGCCCCACATATAACAGCCAAAATCCCAAAAAAGAAGCGTCTACAGAATACAGACTCAGCCTGATTACCCAGTCTATTTAATGACTTAACACCTGTTTAGCAGTTAAGCTATCCAATTTTAGATGAGAAGAAGGTTAAAAGACATGGCGAGTGACAGTGAACAGCAATAACGGAAAATAATTGGCTGTGAGCTCATTCTACATCCTAGTTCATGCTTGCTGTGGTTTGTCTATATACTGCTGTATCCTGTAACAGTGATAATATAATCACAATGGGTGTGTGAGTAATATCCACAAAGAATACAAAAACCCACAGGAATCACTGTAGTGAACATGGAAACTGAATTTCAGTCATTACTGCCATTATTTATTTTGGCTTACATAAAGAATTGCCATTGCAAGCACTGTTAATGGCGCACAAACACACACACACACACACACACACACACACAAACAGCTGTTGTCATGGGGCAACAGTGAGCTGTCCCTACGGCTTTAGCAGAGCCATGGTAGGCCTAGGGAGGGTAAAGAGAGTAGCTTGGCATTTTCTTCTGAGTAGCATTATGGTTGGCAACACGCTGTGCTATGGACCAGATAACCCCAGCACTCTGCCCAAGGTCCTGCTCATAGCATCTCCCTGGATGGGGAATTAACTCTAATCTGGAGCTGTTTGTGGGTTTTCTTGTCCTGTGGAAGTTGCAGTGCCTTCCAGTCGACCTGGTGAATTACAGCATGTCCCTTCAGAATGGACTATGAAAACAGTAGTGCTATAATAAGCTTGTATGACAGTTGTAAGGAACGCGGGGAGAAGACTCCTGAGATTGGCAATGTGGAAAAACAGAGCCATTATCAGATCTAGTTAGGGAATCAATCAAAAGGAGTCCACATTTAAATCTAAAGGTTGCAAAAATGTCTCCAACAGAGGGAAGTACCCTCCCCATTGGAAGAAACACACAACAGCTTTATGTCAAGGTGAGAAAACGATGCTACACCAGAAAAGCAAAACACTCTGGCTCTTCAGCGTTCTCTCAGGGATGCTGCCGTGATGCTCAGGCTGGCTGCCTCCCGCATTAGTGAGTAGATCTGCATTGATTTTGTGACAAGTGCACTGGGCTCAGCTCTAATTGGTTATGTACGTCTGCAGTCCTCCGGGCTAATTGTGTGAGGCTACAGCAGCAACCAGACACACTGCTGGGGCCATTGCTATGCTCCCAGCTACAGCCAGACACATCCGCCTTGATGTTAAAGCAACTCCAAAATCCTCAGGATCTTCACTGAATTACATCAACTAACGTCTTTCAGGTCAGCAATGGCGGAAAACTAGGAAGGCATTGTTTCTTTGAGTCTTTGTTCCCAAGCCATTCGAGTTTTGGCATTTCAACCATATTGATGTCAGTGTTTATCACGGAGGTAAGTAGGTGTTAGAGAGTTAAGAAAGCAGAGTCTTTGCTCAGTATTGGTGAGTGAGATCAGAAATCAGCCTTGTGTGACAGTAAAAACAGATAGCAAATTCAGATACAGTATAGCAGGTTATTGGGAGATTGCTACTTGAAAACATGGTTAAAACACTAATGTCTGTCAGGAGATAATAATAACCGCTCATGAGTCTCCATCTAGGTTATTGCAAATATGCTTTTTAAAGTAGCTGCAAACCAGACAAATTCAAATCCAACAGCTTGCAACAGGCAGTAAACCTAAGGAATATGAATGAAACTGTAAATGTGTTGGGTCCACAACACGCCAGAAATCCGACCTGGGTGGAATAAATAAATAAGAATATAACTAATATAATAGTAATCTATTAAAAAATACATTGTTTTGAAATACAGAACAATTACTTGAAATTTAGTATTTTAAATATAAATATAACATACTCACAAGCCATGTTACTTCCACTTACTTAGTGTAACGACAAGCCATGGCCTGTGCCGTGCCGGTCATTCCGTTTCTATGATCTGTGTTTTAGTTCTTGTTTTCCTGTTTCTATATTCATTCTCTTTTCATTCATGGGGGTCTCATTAACCTCTTGTTAAGTCCCTATTTAAGTTCCTCCTGCCCCAGGGTTTCTTGTTGGTCATTGTTGCTGTTGCTTTTGATGTTGCTGTTGCCTGTTCCATTAGAGCTTTTTGTTTTTGCCAAGTCTGTTTATTAGAAGACCCTTTGTTCAAGCAACGTCTGTGTCCTTGACCATCGGGACACATTGCTTGCTAAGCTAGGTCAGTGGAAAATCACCCTCATCATGTGCACCTACAAATAAATTCCTTAAAATTTAAGAATTGAAGCCAAATATTTTTTAATATAAAATATAAATAAATAAAAATATTATAGAAATGTTTTGTAAATATATTGTGTATAATGGAAATGTTCTGTATTCAATAGTCTCTGGAACAAGGATGTGGTTTGGGTATTGCTCTAGGATACCCTCAGGCTGATCTACAATTGTAAGGGTAAGCACAAATTGCTGGGGTAAAATGGACAGTGAGGGGAAATAAAATGTTTTCAAAAAACAATTAAATAATGAATAATTTTCATTCCATCTTTTGGATACAAAATAGTCATAGCTCTAAATAATTAAACACGTATTCCACATTTTATAAAAATGTTGGCAAGTGCCCATTCATTGTCATCAAATCATTTTCCATTCTTTTTTGGGAATGCTACATATACAGATCCATACAGATCCATATCAAAATATACAATGATCTATGCACAATTTACCCTAAAACAATTGCTGCATTATTTCAGACTTTATTTTCCAACATTGCAACTGGTTCTTGACTGCACAAGACACATGGGAGAAGGTGTTGTGGCTGGTGATGTATTGGAACTGGGTAAATTGGCTTAATCTACCAATCACACTGTACATTCCTCAAAACCTTCTTATTGGCTAATGAAGGCGATGATTGGCTAACTGTTCCACCGAACAATGACATTAATGACTTGACTGGTTATAAGATTGCTGTCTTACATCTGCAGCCAGGTGTTTGAAACGTGGATGAAGCATACCGACAGTAGCCAGAGATCCAGCAGATGGGTGTGACATTGGCTCAACACAGGCTGAGATGGATGGATGGATGGGTCGGTGTTGGACAGGGATGCCTACAGCACGTGTGCCAGAGAACATTTCCTGGTTGGTAAGTGTTTGGGATTAGAAGCAAAAATGCATGGCAACATTTGGTTTATAGGACATGCTGCTGTGGAGTTGTTGCCACAAGGCAAGCATTGGACAACATGTGGTAAACATCTTACAAAGTATTTAAATGAATTAAAATACTTCTTCTTTCAAATAAAATGTAAATCTAAATGCTTCTTTTGAAATGTCCAAGAAAAAATAATATTAATAGAGTATTTGAGTCCAAGTCTAAAATCTCGACACAAACTTCTTATTGGCTAATGAAAGCAAACATTTTTAAGAAAATGTATAGTGTGATTGGCATTGTGTTCAACTGGTTTAGTCTACCAACCCCTCATCTCCCACAACACCTTCTCCTACGTATCTTGTGCATCCAAGAACCAATTGCAATGTTGGATTACATGATCAAATGTCAACCTGCAAACCCCGCCCAAAGTCCCAAGGTCCGGAGGCTTGGCACCAAGTGACAGCCGGGCCACTCAGCCACAGCCTAGTGGCCGACTGGCGCTGGGCCGTGTCAATGGAAAAAGAAACATTTCTGGACTTCAGGGTAAAACATCAGTGTTTGGCACCAGTGGAAACGAGACATAAATATACGAAAAACCAAGACCTTTTTAAATGGACTTTTGAGCCCAACATCAACTGACCTTGCCCAGCATGTTTGATCCCAGTAGTGATTGTGCTGCCTGCAGGATCCACAGCATGTGGGGAAGCTATGCTCTGAGTGCTCCCTAAAGTCCATTATCCAACACAGCCCTGGGTGTCCGTAACAATGACACAGGGTTGAATGAAATGTAAGTACTGAATGTGTGGACTTCGACAAAGCCCAGGATTCCTGATGCACATTATGGGAAAGGACTCTTTCACCACACTTTACTTGACCTGAACTGGAACTGGCATTTTCTGGGCAGATAACTGTTCGGTAGAAAATTTCAGTCTGCATTCCATAAACGACTGTAACATTGATGGTACTGGGATATTTGATTGTGTGTTGTGTCTCTTCAGTAAGCCCCTTTAGTGTTTGGGAGTCATTCCCATTTAATCAGTAGCACTGACCTAGAGTAAGGACACCTTGTTCCCATCAGGCTCCACTCCAAATCAGTGATGAGGAATATGGATAGAGATAAACAAGTGAAGAGAGAGAGATGTTGAGGAAGAGGGGAGGTGAAGAAAGTCATGAACAGAAGGAGAGGAGTTATGGATAATACTAGGTTTAGTGTGTGAGGGATAAACAGGTAGGATACACACTGACTTCCTGAGGGTTTAAGATGCAAAGCCGCCACGTCGCGTACCGACGGCCAAGATTACAGCACACGGCAAAGCAGCAGGAAGAGGCCAATCCGTCACCGAGGAGCCTGGGTTGTTGCTACTCCCAGTCACAACACCGCTTGCTCCCTCGGGTTGCTAAAATAAGATGTTAACGTGTCTACAACTTGAATTCACTCCCATCTCAATTCAGGGACAATTTGAAATGCAATGAGGAGGCTAGGGGACTGGTCCAAAATCAGGAAGTGTTGATGCACAATTTTGTGTTTATTCTTTTATTCGTGTTTTTACAGTGCATTGGGAAAACAGTGTCTTTTTCCCGCCATTTTGCATGTACTCTGTTAGTGATTCCATCCTAGACACTTCTCCCATCCTGCTTCCATGTACCTCCACTGACAAGGTGTATGGATACTTCCCTTATGCACAGTAATGTTTTTGTTAATTCATGGAAATTGATTAATTTTATAAATGTTTCGCCTTTTGAGTTAACTTATACTGACACACTGGTAAAAAGCATCCTAACCCAAGAGTAAAGCAGTCTTCAATGGAGACAGCTCAATGTGCAGGAAAATATTTTGTTCTGTCCCTGAGCAAGGCAATTAACGGTAATTGCTCAAGAGGTCGTTGCTCATTTTAAGAATATTTAATTAAGAAATTTGCAGTAGACCTACCCAGTTAGAGTTGAGAAAAAATGTTTGCTCAAATGGGGATAAAAGTTTCAATAAACATTCAGAGTAGCTTATTCAGAGTAACATATAGTTTCTGCATGCATTTTAAGTTAGCTAGGTTGGACCACCAGGCAACTTGGTAGTATTAGTGAGTACATCATACTTAGTTAAGTAGTAATTAGCAAAGTCAGTGATAGAAGAAAGAGAAAAGTAAATTGCTAGCATTTGTTCATGAAGGTGATGTTTAAGGGAAACGGGAGTGGTGATGGCAGATCTAAGGAGTTATTTTACATACCGTTTTTAATGGTTTCAGAGGTTTTCTAAAAAATGGATGGAGAACCTGCTGTGCTAGCTTCAATGAAAAACTGATCCCACCATTAGCGTGTCAGGAATGAGAAGAGCTTTGACTGGACTGAGCTGGTCTGAACTTGAGCAAGTCAGACATGAGTTTCCTAGTGCCAACAAGTATCGGAACATGGGACAAATAATCACTTCACAAATGTACAACCTTCAACTTCCGCATGGCATATTTTGGGGAAGTATGTCAATCCGCCTTGAGTTTGTTCTTTAATTCCAGACAGAAAAGAGGTTGAGAGACAGAATAATAGAAGAAATAAGTCCATAGAGAAAGCAAAGTTGACTTTAAGGTCCTTGTGTCAATTGGGATTTGCAAGATCAGAACTGAACATAAGTCATGATTACTTCACTCAGTCCCTTGTATGCCCTTAGCCTGGACCCAGAGTTGACTAAGGTGTGCATACACCCTATGTTAGAAATCAGCCATGTCGTATAGTGGTAGTAATAATAACTTGCGTACTCGGTTGTCAAGGGAGAGAGTATTCAATGTTTATTGCAGCATATTGATTGTCTATTAACACATGATGTTACAGGCTCAAACCCTTCCCTACTCTCTTTGTCTCTCTCTACTCTTTCAACTGTAATGTGGGGTACAAGCTGTTAAATACCTTGAGGGGCGTGCTTACCTAGCAAAGCCAAGACACTAACCCTCACACCAAATGGTCAATGTAAACATTCCTGTGGTTACCAGAGCGTAACCAACAGGGAGAATCTTAACTTTCTGTTATTCTCAATATCTAGGCACATTCACTTCTAATGAACCATACATTCATATTGTAGTTATTAATGCTCAGATCCTACACCTACAAAAGTATTGGAAAGGCAAGGTAAATTCCTTTGTTTTTGTTGTTCACTGAAGACATTTGGGTTTAAGATCAAAAGATGAGTATGAGACAAGAGTTCCAAATTTCAACTTTCATTTCCTGGTATTCACATCTAGATGTGTTAAACAACTTAGGACATATCACCGTTTGTATTAGACCACAGAATTTTTAGGTGAGCAAAAATATGACTATACAGGGCTGCTAGCTGCCTCCAAGGACCAACATGCAGCAGTTCTGTACTGTACTACTTGTTGGTCCAGACACTGTCCCTCTGTGGTACCAAACAACAGATGTCATTTCTCTCTCTAGATATGAGTCTTCCAACCTGCCTTTGTACATTATTCAAAACATACATGACGAAGGGGTGGAATGTAATCCTTCCCCTTGCACTGCCTTTCTGACCACTTTCTCCTCATATCCTCCTCTGTCTTTCTTCTTCCTATCTTTCTCTTTTTCATTCCCTTGTCACCCCCTCTTTTTCCCTTACTCCCTCCCATCATCTGCCCTCTCTAGCCCCAACCAAGTCAATTAAATTCAGGCTTGTCAGATCAAACAGACTTACTCTCCCTTTCACACATTCATAACAACCCCCTCCAGAGGGAAGGGGAAGGGCTGCTCTGGCTTTCATTTACACACTCATATCAACCCCCTCCAGAGCGAAGGGCTGCTCTGGCTTTCATTTACACACTCATAACAACCCCCTCCAGAGGGAAGGGGAAGGGCTGCTCTGGCTTTTATTTACACACTCATATCAACCCCCTCCAGAGGGAAAGGGAAGGGCTGCTCTGGCTTTCATTTACACACTCATAACAACCCCCTCCAGAGGGAAGGGCTGCTCTGGCTTTTATTTACACACTCATAACAACCCCCTCCAGAGGGAAGGGCTGCTCTGGCTTTCATTTACACACTCATAACAACCCCCTCCAGAG
>JACXGJ010018309.1:0-10345 GCA_016801105.1 Esox niger
CCAACCAGGGTTAACGGGGGCTCCGCCAACCAGGGTTAACGGGGGCTCCGCCAACCAGGGTTAACGGGGGCTCCGCCAACCAGGGTTAACGGGGGCTCCGCCAACCAGGGTTAACGGGGGCTCCGCCAACCAGGGTTAACGGGGGCTCCGCCAACCAGGGTTAACGGGGGCTCCGCCAACCAGGGTTAACGGAGGCTCCGCCAACCAGGGTTAATGGAGGCTCCCCGCCGCCGCAGGGTAAGTTTGTTCATGACATTGGAGTGAGTCAAACATAACAACAAATTCATTTTCAGTTGTAATTAGCCTAAATTGTAGGGGCTAGGATGTAGGATTTAGTTTAGGGTGCAGGAGTTGGTTTGGGGTCAAAGGTCCTCCACGGTTAAGGATGAAAGGTCAGGGTTACAAGTCCTCCTCCATGCTGAAGCTGCTCCGACGACTAGATGTCTTAGAGGCTCCTGGGGAGACTGACGACAGCAGGGGGTCGTGGCCCCCCACTGGGGACATCCCCATCCCCCCGTCATCCATTAGGATGTCCCCCAGACCCATGTCTGGCAGCAGGGAGGAGTGGAAGGCCCGAGCTGATGGGTCATCCAACTCAGAGAAGCTTAGAGAGTCCAGGTCCAGAGGGGAGGCCATGTTCATCAGGCCAACCGGAGAGGCGGAGGGGGGCGGGGACAGGAAGGAGGAGGCGGCCTGGAGGCCTGAACCACCACCCAGAGACAGAAGGGTCTTGGAGAGGACATCACCTGTGCTGGGGTCCATGGACTGTGATATACTGAGGTGTGAAGAGGAGGAGCCAAGGGAAGAGGAGGCGGGGGTTGAGATTCCATGAAGGCGGGCCTGCATCTCTAGCTCCTACATAGACAAACAACATATTCAAAGGTTAACTTTAATAAACATTTTTAAAACGGGTCTTAGCCGGGCAGTGCAAGATGAATTATGCTGTGGCGTCCCTCAGGCCAGTGTCATATGGCTGCTACTATTTCTATTGTACCTTCATTAAGCAATGCAGTGTAAGAACTTCTGACAGGTTGTTACAAATGCCTGGCTAAGACTTCATTCATCTTCATCTGCTTAATGAATGAAGGTACAATAAAAATAGTAGTGGCCATATGACACTGACCTGAGGGACGCCACAGCTAATACATTTAGCATGAGCCAATTTAATCTGTACCACTTTTAAAGAGACATGACAATTTCATGTGTAATATTACACTAAATGACTGACTGACTGTGTTAATATCCTGACCTGTATACGAAGCAGAAGGCTACGGTTGCTGTGCTCCAACTTTTTCTGTTTGGTTTCCATCTCCTTGGCTCTCTGCTGGTCTTTCTGCAGCCTCCTGATGTAGTCCACAGACGCCTTCAGGATGGTGCCCTTGTTCCAACGCATCTCCCTGTCTCCGTAGCAGGGGGGTCAGTAAGGAGAAGGGAACAGCGAGGTGAGTAAATAGGTATAGTAGTGAGGGGAGTCAGTAAGGGCTGAGGAACAGCAAGGCCATTAAGTATGTTCAGTCAGAAGAGTGAAGTTTGACATTTAAAACCTATAAATCATACTGCAGCCCACAGTTCTCCACAGTGGTATCTACTCCTGTAGGAGACTCCTGTGGACACGGATGAGAGGTGACATTCTCATCCCATCCGTCATCCATCAGGATGTCGTCCAGGATTATGTCATGGTTGGATAATTATGCCTCTAAGAACGGCAACGGTTTAATGTGTTCTAAAAGACCAATATCAACAGATTTTCACCGTTAGATTGGAGTTACGATCGAGGTCTATTTTTACCCGTCGTTAGATTGGGTTTACGATCGGGGTCTATTTTTACCTGTCGTTAGATTGGGGTTACGATCGAGGTCTATTTTTACCCGTCGTTAGATTGGGGTTACGATTGGGGTATATTTTTACCCGTCGTTAGATTGGGGCTACGATCGGGGTATATTTTTACCCGTCGTAAGATTGGGGTTAAGGTCAGGATTTCTTTCCGTCCCGGTCATTAGATTGGGGTTAAGGTCAGGATTTATTTCCGTCCCGGTCATTAGATTTGGGTAAAGATCAGGATTTCTTTCTGTCCCGGTTCTTAGATTGGGGTTAAGGTCCGGGTTCATTTCTGTCCATAGGTACTCACGGGTCACTAGATTTTGGGATGAGAGCTCCTAGCTCCTTGATGCGATCATTGATGTTGAACCTTCTCCGTCTTTCAACTAGAAAGAACCGAAATATGCCAACATTGTCACCAGCTGTCAAACTGTTAGCCATAATAACATACATGTCGCTCACAAAGGGATATCACTGTATTTTAGCCATAATAACATACATGTCACTCACAAAGTGATATCACTGTATTTTAGCAATCAGTTAAATTGTCTATAGATAACAACATAATGAGATTATTTAATTCATAAAATGTTAATGGTTAGCTGATTTACAAGTAAAATCTGCTAACCAATAACCATTCATATGCTGACCCAACCATGGCATGTGGTTACGTCTAACATACTCAAATTGCTTAATCTACAAAACCTGTCATGCAAACTTCTTGGAGATTGAATTATTAGTGGACTCAAATCAACAAAATATAGAAATATAGATTTTCAGTAAAATATCAATTTAATCTGCACTCACTCTGGTTGTGGTTGTCTTTCTTCTGTCGCTCCTTCATCATTGCTTTAGCCTCCACCTCTACAAGACAACATTAAATACCTACGTTAAGCCTCCACCTCTACAAAACAGAATATAACATGAACATTTAGGACTACACCATATGACTGAATAACTAATTGAAACGCATATGTATCAGTGAGGGGTAGGTAGCGAAAAAGTCTTGAAACAAATACAAATAGGAAAATGTAACATATACATTTATGTATTACATAAAACTTTATGTACATGTTCAGCATTACATTGGTTTGAAAATCAAACAGAACCAAAATATCAATTTTACTAATAGTGAGATTGTCATAGAGATCTTTCACGCAAAGATCAAATTGTGAAAATAGGAACAAGAAACGGGCAAGCGGAAACATGACTACAGGGTTTACTGAGGGCTGAGTTTTACTGGAAACACCCAGACGAGATCTGAGATCAGGGTGCGACGGACAGACTGACTGGACAGAGGAAGTCAAGGGTGAGCAATGCTGAGTAAGAACATAAGAAATATAAAGCCACAGAAAGGTAGGGGAGGGAGGGAGGGGGAGAGAGGGGGAGAGAGGATGGGAGGTGGAGGGAGATTCTAAGAAAGACCCAGTCAGATACATACAATGAGTAAGAAAGAGACAAGGATACGAGGGAGAAAGAGATCAAACAAGAGACACAGAGAGAGAGAGAGAGGGGGAGAGAGAGAGGGGGAGGCAGCACTGTATGTCCTATAACACTGTGACAAATACTGCTCCTAAAGGAAGCTTTACTTCCCAAAACAATGAGTCACTGAACATCATTTAGAATCTGCCAGAGAACCACAAACGCACCAATGGAACACCAGTGCTTTTCTCTTATTTACCTAAAATGATATGTAGCTTTATAACCACATTCAAACAGTCCTAACAGCTGTGCTTTTATTTATTCTCATTTCTATAACTGCTATTATTATAATTGCAGTCGTGGTAAATAATAATTTAAACACATTGTTTTTGTTCCCTTATTGCTGTTGGTCTGTCAATACAGTCTATCTAGAGACAGAAGATTGGAAAAAGAGATTAAGAGTATTAGAGACCAGACAGACAAGAAAAAGAATAAGAGATTGAGGAGATGTGAATGGGAGTGATATGATGATTTTAAGAGGAACTCTTTACCAGTACCGGTTAACTCAGTCTTAACGTTGGGTAGGTCCGCAGGGCAGGAATTGGAGACGGTGATGGTTGGAGCAGTCATCCCTGTGGTGTTGTAGACATCCAGAAGGTTCCCAGACACTGGAAGCTGCAAACACAACGTTAAGACAATGTGTTAACAACAGCTGTCAGAGAGCAACAACATCCCACATGCATGAACTTCATATGCCCTGATATCCAAGCCAGGACGCGTCATTGATTCTGGGTGACCCTCAACCAATCAGGAGACAGCTCCACTGATAACATGTTACAATGATAATAGGAATTCCCGAATCTCTAGAGATTCTACAAAACAGAGATTCTCTCATGAGGTGAGGGAGCAAAACTCCAATCACATTCCCTAACATTCTCAGGCTCTTCATGAGGAGGGAATAAGCATATCTGGAATTCTGCAACCAGGATTTCTGAAAGAAATCTGCCAATTTGGAGGAATTGTAAGAAACTCCACAATCAAACATCACTTTGAAGAGCAATTATGACCTGTCAAGGTATTTCCTAGTTTCAGTATTGACACTCTGACTTTCAGGTATTGGTACTAAATATATGAAGGTGTCCACAGACGAAGTTGCATTGAACCTTAAGAGAAAATCCTCTAAGTTAAATCAATACAGCACAGATCTTCTGCTGCGTCCTTTAAAATACCTTCCCCGTTTCCCATTGAAACTCAGCGTGGTGGCAGAAACCTATAGAGACCCACCAATTTCATGCTACCATTATTTAGACAGAGGCCTTTTTCCAAAGCGACTTAAAACCATGACTCTATGATATGCTGTTGTTTGAGGTGGTACTGGAAATGACAAATATGAAGTTGAAAAATAAAGTACTGCCCCTTTAACAGGCACCATGCTCAGTACTCTAACAGAACACCATGTGCGTTGAATTATCTACTAACGGTCAATATGACCACAACACGGTCTACCAATCAAAACACGGCAACAGAATAACACGTTAACTAAGCTGTAAGCGTGTTTCAAGATAAACTAGATCCGGTAGACTGCAACTAAATCAATTCAGTAAGAACGTGAAAACCAAGCAGAACGGACAATCAAAAGTGAACAACAACAAAGTTTCAGACACAGTTCTATGCAACAACAACATTTCGTTTACCTCAATCATCTTGTTTCTTTTGTTATCATGTTGCTGCTCCTGCAAAACAACCAGAATCCTCATCTTTGTCCTGTCAAACCAAACCGCTCTCTCATACAGCCGCTTCCCCTTTCTAACGACAGACAGTTGAGAAATGGGGAAATGTCTTCAGGGGAAAAAACACCTCTCCTCTCTCTCTCTCTCTCTTTTCCAGTCCAGAGTTAGCTAACCCTCAGATGGCTAACTCCCTGTCCAGGCTATCAGTGTTCTCCACACAGCCACCACATTATCCTCCTACACCACGCTGCCTGACCGACCCCGCCCTGCTGTGACTCCAACCTGCTCCGTCCAGGCCATTGTTAGCAGTTTGTCAGAAGTCTATGTTTACCTCCACCACTAGGCTGGATTCCACGGCCTCAGACTCGACATTCGACTGCCCTGCCCCCCAAAACTACCAACTACAGACCTGCCCCCCAAAACTACCAACTACAGACCTGCCCCCCAAAACTACCAACTACAGACCTGCCCCCCAAAACAACCAACTACAGACCTGCCCCCCAAAACAACCAACTACAGACCTGCCACCAAAACAATCACCTACTGACCTACCAACAAATAACGACCAACCACCAAAAAATATATATATACTGACTTACAACCAAAAAACAACTACCTACTGACCTACCAACAAAAACAAGCACCTACTAACCTACCAACAAAAAACAACCAAATGCTGACATGCCACCAAAAACAACCAAATGCTGACCTGCCGCAATAGACAACCAAATAGTGACATGCCACCAAAAAATTTAAAACAACTAACGAAATTTGATGTCTGACAGGACAGAGCAGCACGGACTGACTGCGGCACAACTACCAATGTGTTGGTCCGAAAGAGGAAGAGTCATCTTTCCATGACCATAGAAGAAAGGTCCTGTTTAACTCATTTGGTTAGGAAGAAGGGTTCTGGGTTCGATTCCCACCAGTATGAAAAACTACTGAAGTGCTTGCATTGACTACTGTGAGGATAAGAGCATCTGCCAAATAACGTTCCATCACATACAGTGCTAGGTAGCTGCAGGCCGGAGTCGATCAGCGTAAAGAAGTCATCGTTGAGACTGGACTGAAGACTCATGATGTCATCGATCACATCTTCCATCTGAAAAACAAGAGACAAACCGGTCCGGTTTCAGCAGGGGAACCGACGACATCATGAACATCCACCCACTCCCTTATGCGGGCCAAGAACATCAGCTGGCCCTCGTATGGAGCTGATATAGGGATCCGTTTATGTATGAGTCAGAACCATCCCATTGTCTTCTATGGATCCGTAATGACAGCATGCCTCTTGTAACGGTATGATTCCGTGTTCGATTCCAGGTATCAGCATGTGTATGTGTATATATATGTATATATATATATATATTTTATAACATGCATTAGTTGAGGGTTTTGATAAATGTGTCAGCTCTTGGGCTAAGGGAGGGAATCTTAGAGCAGCACAGCTTACATACAGGCGCCCCCTGTTCTCCCTTCAAGTTTAGACAGAGAACCAGATTGATCTAGCTAGCGTGTTTAGACAGAGAGCCAGATTGATCAAGCCAGGCTGTTTAGACAGAGGGAGAAAGGTTGAGTCATCCATAGGAACCTAAATGAAACACCCAACACAGCACTTTAAGGAGCCACAACTAAATGGCTTCTTCGCACTTTCTACAAAATGGCTTCAGTAGATGCTTTCTTTTCCTGAAACTCAAACTCTCCTTCATTTCTAAAGAAACCTGAGTAGGACCTAAATCGACAAAATTATGTTTAAAGAAAATGTAATGTCTGTAAAACTTGGTTCATTTTCTCTTCGGGGGCAGCTGAATGATGTTTTCCTCTACAAGCCTTTAAAACACAAAAAGGAGTAATCTGCTACCTAATGTGTTTGACCCTCAGTTAATTAAGGATGAATCCACCAACAGAGAGCACCAGACCGCAGAGAGCACCTTTAATTGAAGTCTGTGTGGTGTGAGTCATTAGCCAAGTCCTGTGGAATTTCACAGAACAACGTTGTACTGAATACCTTGATCAATGTGCAGGAGACAGAGCAGACCCAGACAGACAGACAGACAGGCAGACAGAGCAGCTCCGGACAGACAGACAGAGCAGCCACAGACAGAGCAGCCAGACAAACAGACAGACAGACAGACAGAGCAGCCCCAGACAGACAGATACAGCAGCCCCAGACAGACAGACAGAGCAGCCCCAGACAGACAGACAGACTGAGCAGCCCCAGACAGACAGACAGACAGACAGACAGAACAGCCCCAGACAGACAGACAGACAGACAGAGCAGACCCAGACAGACAGACAGACAGACAGAGCAGACCCAGACAGACAGAGCAGACCCAGACAGACCGACAGACAGGCCAGGCCCAGACAGACAGACAGAGACAGACTTGCAGAGTTAGGCCTGTGGTATTTAACAGTACAATGTACAACCAAACACACATTGCCATTGCCATTGTTATTACAGGGGAACTCCTGTTGGGTTTAAAGGAAGTGAAAGACCCAGAGACAGTGTAAAACATAAGGAACCAAAGAAGCACAAAAATCTAGGTCTAAGCTCTCATACCATTGTGTTGTCACAGTTAGCATACGGATCCAGTACAGGAGGATACAACACCAAAACATTGACAACATAGGTGATTGTAACATAGAAAGGTGATTGTAACATAGAAAGGTGATTGTAACATAGAAAGGTGATTGTAACATAGAAATGTGGTTCTGTAGAAATCAAATATTGAGTGTTGAATACAACAGAGGTGGCTATAGAAATGTGTTGTCTAGAATAGAGGACGACAGTCATGTATAAAACAATTTCATACCTCCTCTTTGTTGGAGCTCAGACTAAGGACAGCCAGCGGGCTGCTCGGAGTGCTACTGGCTGCAGGCTGGAGCTCCGGGGCGGAACCAGACTGAGGAGAAGGGGAGGCACCCATTGTCTGATTGGTCAGTTTGTTCCCCAGCGTGGAGGACAGGTAATGTTTGACCTGCTGAAGCTGAGAAGCCTGGATGTGGTACTTGGTGGGATTTTCCAGGTGTGTCTGAACCTAGAGGAAAGATGGAGGTAAAGAGAGAAGAGATAGAGGTGGAGAGAGAAGGAAGGATGGAGGTAGAGGAGGCCAGATGAGGAAATTGAGGAGAAAATGTAAAACAAAAAAGTTCGAAATAAATAATTTGCATCTACCCCTATGACACAATGCAGTGGAAACAACTGTCTTTAGAGGTCACATAATTAGTCGAATCGAGTTAACCTTGGCACGATTTCTCATGATTTCAGGTTAAATACACATTTCTTTGTGAGGAACCACAGCTGGTGAGTACAATTCCTAAAAAATATTACGTCATCATGATGAAACAACATTCCAAGCAAATTTGGAATAAGGTTCTTCAAAAGCACCAGAATTTACAAGAATTTACAAAGCACTGAATTCCCCCCAGAGCAAAGTCAAGTTTATAATTTGAAATTGAGAGACTATGGCACAAGTGTGAATCTGTCAAAAACAGGGTGTCCTCAAAAACTGAATGCAGATGAGGAGTGCACTAGTCAGGAAGGCCATCAAGAGGCCTCCTCTGGCAACTCTAAAGGAGTTAGTCTACCACAGCTGAGCTGGGAAACACTGTCCACACTGCAACCCTGGCCTGGGCACTTCACAAAAGAAGCTTTCCCTGGAGTGGCAAAAATAAAGTTATTTTTAAACAAACTCACATTCAATCTTGGCTATAGTTTACAGAAGGCAACTATATAACATGTGGTAGACTGAAACCAATGGGAAGATTATATTGTCTAATGAAAATAAAATTGATATTTTTGGCTTCAATGCTAAGCAGTTTATTTGATGCAAACCTAAGACAGCACGTTATCTGAGAACATCATACATCCCGTCTAGGATGGTGGTGGAAGCATTGTGCTTTGGGGATGCTTCTCTGCATCAGGGCTTGGAAAACTTGTCAAGACAGAGAACAATATGGATGCCGCAAAGTAAAGAGTAATCTTGGAAGAAAATCTTGCAAGAGACCTGGGACTTGGGAGAAGATTATTCTTCCAGCAGGACAATGAGCCAAACCATACCGCTTTGTGGAGGATAAAATGGAGTTGCGTCAAAACAAAGGTAATGGAATGTCCAATTAAAAACCTGGACTAGAATCAAATTAAGAATATGTAGAAAGAGTTGAACATTGCAAGTTAAAAAAGGTACACAATCACAAAGTTTGAGCAGTTTTACAAAGAAAAATTTGATAAATGTCTGTGTCCAGATGTGCAAAGCTGACAGACTGATCCAAAAAGACTTGATGCATTTTCTGCCAAAAGTGTCTACCAAATACTGAAAAGGGGTTGAACACTTATGCAACAGATTATTTTCTGTTCTGTTTTTGCATCTAATTTAAAACATTTTACAGTATTAAACACCGCTACGTTTTTGTAATGGTCATAAAAAAATCCCAATTAAATCAATTTTCATCAAGTCTGATTCCTTTGAGAGTGACTGCATAACTGGCAGTTTTTGAAAATGTTACCTCCCAGGTCTATTTACTAATTAAATGTGATAGGTAGCAATGAACACAAACAGATAAGACGTTTGAGGTCACAAGCCAGAACATGGCACCAATACGCATCATTGTCCAAACCCACAGTCCGGCTGGAACACCAGGGGGCATGAGGTAGAGGGACCTACCTTAAAAACCTCCACAGGGACCTGGGCAGGCGTTGGTCGCGCCCCAGGGGGGCCAGTGGCCATGGAGACGGCGGGGGAGCAGTCGGTGGAGCGCTGTTGGGCAGAGGACGCGTGCTGTCGGGCCTCTCTCCTCTCCTGGTCCTGAGCCTGTTGCCTCATTAGCTCCTGTCTCATCAACACCCGTGACGTCATCGCCGAGCCGGAGGAGGGAGACGCCGTGTCTGAGGTGGGCTGAGCTGGACTGCAGGGGAACACAAGGCGGTTAGATACGCGGTCTTGACTAATTAACTACATATATAAAAGATCCAAATCGTTACTATAACAACAAGTCAATGGAAACCAAGAAATTTTAAAAACTATTGAGGGCCGGATTCAAACCCAGACCAAAAATGTAAGTTAACAACTGAAATCACATGCTGTTCCAACTTGTGTCAATTTCATCCCAGCAACTCATAATGTGACTCAGTAGTGTGTCTGGCCTCGACGTGTCTGCATGCACTGTATGTTTGGCAAGCTCCTGATGAGACAGTGGATGCCCTGGGGGATCTCCTCCCAGACCTGGATCAGGGCATCATTGAGCTCCTGATGAGACAGTGGATGCCCTGGGGGATCTCCTCCCAGACCTGGATCAGGGCATCATTGAGCTCCTGATGAGACAGTGGATGCCCTGGGGGATCTCCTCCCAGACCTGGATCAGGGCATCATTGAGCT
>JACXGJ010018310.1:0-10321 GCA_016801105.1 Esox niger
ATCACTCATACATACACATCACTCATATATACACATCACTCATATATACACATCACTCATATATACACATCACTCATACACACATCAGTCATACATACACATCACTCATATATACACATCACTCATATATACACATCACTCAAATATACACATCACTCATACATACACATCACTCATATATATACACATCACTCAAATATACACATCACTCATATATACACATCACTCATACACACATAACTCATATACACACATCACTCATACACACATCACTCATACACACATCACTCATATACACATCACTCATATACACATCACTCATATATACACATCACTCATATATACACATCACTCATATACACATCATTCATATATTCACATCACTCATACACACATCAGTCATACATACACATCACTCATATATATACACATGCCCCTTTGCTGTATAATGGACTTTTCTTTCATCATCGTGCCCTTTTTCAGATTCAGCACACGCCCATCGAAAAGTCTGTACACGGCATTGTAAACATCACTCATTAAAAGAACAATACTTAAAATGCTGAGGTGTTTTCATTTGACCCACTTTCTTTTTCCTTGTTCAAGACTGCTGCCCGTTGACACTGGATTCCAACACATCCCACCGACTCCTGTGTCTGTCTGAAGGGAACAGAAAGGTCACCAGGATCCAGTCCTACCAAACACATCTACATGACCATCAACATAGATTCCGCCACTGGAAACAGGTGTTATGTAGAGAGGGTCTTTATGGAGTTTGCTACTGGGAGATAGAGTGGACGGGGGTGGAAGTTGATGTAGCCGTCTCATACCACGGGATAAGCAGGAAAGGACAGGATAATGCCTCTTGGTTTGGTGGTAATGTTCACTCCTGGAGGTTGTATTGCTCAGCAGCTAGATGCTGTTTTTACCATAACAGACAAGAGATTGAGCTCCCCGCCATCCACTCTGACTCCAGAGTAGGAGTTTACCTGGACCACAGGGCTGGTACTCTGTCCTTTTACAGCGTAGACCAGACAGACGCAATGTGCCTGCTCCACAGAGTCAAGAGTCGTTTCACTCAGGCCCTCTACCCTGGTTTTGGGGTTAGTTCGTCTGTGAGGATTCTTACACCTATAGAGGAGTGACTAACAGGTCGTGACATGTCATGTGACCAGATTATTTACGCTGTGCATTCCTAACTATTGTACTAACATATAAGTAGTCGGAAAACTGGAAAAAAATCGAAATCTGTATGGTATTTTTTATGTTTTGTAATATGCATTCCGATTTTTTCATTTTTTAAACAATACTTTCCGGCTGAGAAGTAAGATTGTGCCAACGAAGACGTTTTCCGTGTGTCAATTGAAACTCCGCCACATGCTATCATCCTCTCTCCACACCCAGGCATGTTAGCAAAAGGTATGATGACTACCGAAAGAGAATGCGTTCAGATGCAAGTAGGGCACCGTCTTCTTTTACTGTACAGCTGAAACTAACCCTAACACTGCTCTATTATTGCAACCATGTCATGTATGGGCAACACCCTTCACTACTGTAAAGACTATTCTCAATAAAATAGATTGTTGCTGGGGGTTTATTGTTCCTATTTGATGTCCAGTGACTGGGGAAAGACTCGGTACCGTGCACCAAAAATCTTCGACCACTTCTACACCTCATCACAGATAACAGAAATTGTCAGACTCACTTGGGCCATTTTGTCAGCACACACCCCTAAGGAAGTCTTTACCTCGTGTTAACTCCTTTCTTGGCCCACTGACGTGAGTGCCTAATGCCAAGGTCTTACCTAACTTCACCACCTTGTGTGCCAAAAGGCAAGGGGCACACCTCATGGGGATTTCTGTGGAGGTCTATTAACCTTGAGTACGAAGAGAAGATTACAGAAAGTTAGATGTCTGATTTAGGTGAAATCTGAGAGTTTGTCTGATAAAATTCTAATATAATAAAACATTTCAAATACATTTTTACAAACAAATATTCGGGGGAGTTAATTATATCGATGAGTGTGATTTCTTATCATCTGTATATCGTTATTGCAAGTAACATTCGAAGTGTTCGGTTCAAGGCTATTGACTGGTGCAGTGTTGCAACTTGTGGTTAGGGTGAAGTTGGGTGAAGTAGGGTGAGGTTGTTGGACAGTGCTTTCTAGTTTCACCCTGATTTAGCAACCCCTTGTGGTAGATCGGTAGATTGGAAGCTCATAGGCCTATGTGAGTTGGCCGGAGAATGTGCTGTATCCACAGCGCAACCAGGTTCCGATTCTGCTCTTTGTTGCAATTCCCTCACAATGATTACTGTTACCTTGTTTGCTTTCCCTTAAAGGGGCCATTTGTACGGTTTTAATTATGATAAATACAAGCATAAAGGACTAGAAGACAACCTGGTCCAGCGAAAACGTTCCGGTCTAGTTCGGTAAGTGAAGAGGACCTTAGCATGAGGCAGAATTTTAAACGGTGCCGATCTGGTCTGTACTAATGCTCCATCCACACGGGGACGCTGAGTGAAGTTGACGTTATTTCCAGCCACTGATATTAACAGAAGAAGATAATACGGAAGTAAAACTGGAAGTGGGATTGTTTTGTTTCTGGACACCGTTATTTATTGGTTAACAAATCCCAATATCAACTGCTTTAAGAACTCTCGGTCGGCTAAAAATGTCAAAACTACAGCTGTTGCATGTGTTTCTGAACGAGCGCTTAAAGGCGGCGGCAGTGGAGATTTTTGGAGCGGTTGAGAAAACGATAGCGCAGTACCAGGAAGAGAACGAACGCCTACGGAGACTGCTCCAGATAACGCCGGACATAAAACTATGTAGAATAGGTTCGTATTTACATCTATCAATAAAAAATGCATAGCGTTCTAATGAATTAATAAGCTGTTCGGGCTACCAGGCAGAGATTCCAGATTAATGAAATAGAAAAGCTAGATTTTGGTTTGGAATCAGACAGTCAGTAGGCTGCATATGCTAGGTAACAAAATTCACATATATAAGTCAGCTGTTTTGTATAGCTAACCTATGTTCCCCTCTCTTTCCATTCAGATTCTCTGCAGCTCTCACTTTCTGTCTCAGAAGAGGAGGTTCCCCCTGAACAGCAGCAGGTTGAGCAGGCGTGGAGCCCAACAGTGGGGGAGGAGGACCCAGAGCCCACACAGATTAAAGAGGAACGGGTAGATCTCAGGACCAGTCAGGAGGAAGAACATGTTCAGTCGCAGAAGGCTGATATCATAGAGTTTGAATTCCCCCCTCTCTGTGTGAAAACTGAATATGATCAGGAAGGCCCACTTCAGTCCCTGCCTCTTCCCCAAACCCAGACCGTGGAGAACGTAGAGAGTGACTCGGAACCAGTGGATACACCTTTCGTCACCGTTACCCATCTAAAGGGTGTCAACATTCTCTTTGACCCTCCGGGTGACAATCCTAACAGCACTTTTAGCAACAGTTCAGCTTTTAGCGGCTACCAAGTAGGACATGACAATCGTCCGCAACTGGATCCCAACCCATCTTTGGGGGGACACTGTTCCAAACCAGGCGTCACATCCGAGAAGACTCTCTGCTGTCGTGACTGTGGCGAAACGTTTGCCCGGAAAGCAGATCTGCAGGGTCACATGACCCCCGCCAAGGGGAGTCCCAGTGAATGTAGCATCTGCCTAAAACGTTACAACTCCACTTGTAAACTGAAGGCCCATGTCCGATTCTGTCACATGGAGCAGCCCTTTAACTGCCCTTCTTGTGGGATGGCATTTAAACAAAAAAACGACCTGTCCAAGCACATGACGGTTCATGCCGGGGAGACCACATTCAGCTGTGGCAACTGTGGGAAAAGCTTCTATCAGAAGGGCAACCTAAGGAGGCACATACTGACTCACACTGGGGAGAAACCATTTAGCTGTGTTTATTGTAGGAAGAGCTTCAATCAGAAGGGGGACCTAACCAAACACATATGGATTCACACAGGACAGAAACCGTTCGGCTGTGCTTACTGTGGGAAAAGCTTCATTCAGAAGGGGGACTTAAGAAGGCATATACTGACTCACACAGGAGAGAAGCCATTTAGTTGTGTAACCTGTGGGAAGAGTTTCAATCAGAAGGGACACCTCAGGAGACATTCACTAACTCACACAGTAGAGAAACAACACAGCAGCTCGGGGCTTGGTTAAAGATTCACTCATGAGTGGGAGCGGCCCAGATACAAAGAAACAATGTTAAGATAAAGGAAAGATGAAACAAAATTAGGACAAATACATCAGTAGATTGCAATGAAAAGGCAGTGGTGAACTATTGGATTGGACTATTAGATTGTTGTATATCAAAATTGGTTCTCTATTTACTAAAGGTGAAAGTGTATACATGTTATTTTAATCTTATTTAAGTAAAGTAATTCCCAGACACTTCTGCCCACTGTAAGCAATAGCCTGCAGACAAGATTAAGTTGACATGGACCTTGCACAACATTCAACATTTAACAACTGTTAAAGTGACAGTTTTAACCAGACGGCTTTTTTTGTCAAAGTCCCTTTATATACAATTTTACAGTTTAAAATGAAATTGAATGAGGATATAAATATGAAACAATAAACAGTTTTTCATAATGTTGATCTGATGTTCAAAGTCTGATGTTTTCATGTGTGCTACTACATGATTTAGTTTGATCTACAGTCGGCCCGATAAGTGCAGTGCACTTCAAATTTGTACAATCTGTAAATTATTTGTCCAACTTGCATTACTGAAGTTTTCCATTTCTATAATTTTTTTTATAGTGCAGCCAATTTGTCCTACATCAATATGGCTGCTTTTCCTCACAAGCACCCATTTGTGTATTTTTGTGATCTGCTCTAAAAAATATTTAATTTGAATAAACCAGATGTCATATACATCTGAATTTGATTGCCTGTCAAAATTTAGCCTATATATCTTGTTTACTATTCTGAAGTCTTTAAAGGCCAGGACATTAAGTATGGTTAATTGCATAGCTGGAGTCTGTCAGAAAGTGGGTGTGTCAAGAGCTATTGGGAGGACTATGGGCAGTAGTGAAAGAGTCAAAAGCAATCAGTGTTTGTGTTCATGCTTCCTGTTTTCTTGTAGCTTTTTTAGCTAAGCTGTTTGGAGAATAGGGTTGGATAAAAGGGTTACTCTAAAATGCTAGAAGCAAGCAGACACTGGAATGTTCTTGAATGGAAACAAATTAGTCTTATTAGCACTGCTTTTGATACTCTGATTTGCACACTTTAGAAACTTGTCATATACTCCAGCAATTCAATTAACCTAAACCTATGATGTGATGTCCAGCACTGCTCACTTGCTTTTAGATGATGAATCTCTGTGGCTGACTCCTTGAGAATGTTGAGGGGTTGTATAAACACAACAACTTTGGGACACAGTTGTGTCTTCAATATTACAATGAAGGTTCTACTTTCAAATAATTAGATTACCATGAAGTTTAAATGAACAAATCCCTGTTTTCCTTTTGGGTCTCTTGCACAAATTGAAGAGGTGTGTATGAATGTGACGTTGGAAGCCGAGAAGGAATGGGAAGGGGTTCATTTGTGATTTAACACTAGTTTTATCCTTCCTCGTGACCTGGTTTGAAATGACAAACTGGGTCTTCAGGAATGATCAGACAATGAAGTTGAAAGCCCCACCCATTTGACAGCTCTATCAATAAGAAGTTGTTTGTTCCATGCATTGACTAGAATTAAAATGGTGGTTGCCTTTATGGTGATGGCCCAATCCAGAATCATTCCTAAACCCTGCACATTACACAAGTGTGGAGAATATACGAGGATCTGATTGGGATAAGTAATATAAAATCGGTGTTCCAGGTTTTAATGGGCAATGTGAGATTGGGACAGTGTTCGTACAAAATGTTGTGGGCTAGTGAAACGAGCGTGCGCCACTCCTCATTAATCGACTTTCATCAAGGATTTGATATGTCAAATTATAAAGGACATGCACAAAATGAAACAAACGTTGAAGTGGCATGAATAATAACAGCTGAGACCGCTTTCCTTCTTTGTTTTCGTCTACGTTGTTATAGTTTTAATAAGTATACGTCGGGGGGCGCTGTGATGTGTTAATAGCTCACCACCCACTAATGCAAATAGAAGAAGACAATACGGAAGTAAAACTGGAAGTGGAATTGATTTATCTGTAGATACCATTCGTTCCGCGTTCGTTCTCCCTTAAAAAGACAATACTCACACACACACACACATATATTTATTAGTCGACACAACATGTCTAAACTGCAGCTGTTGCATGTGTATTTAAATGAGCGCCTAACGGCAGCTGCTGTGGAGATTTTTGGGGCAGTTGTGAAAACAGTATCGGAGTATCAGGAGGAGAATGATCGTCTACGCAGACTGTTGCGCCTAACACCGGACCTAACGTGTAGAATAGGTTTGTATTTTAATTTTTCTACACACACACACACACACACACACATTTCATAATTATCTGTATCTGTAATTGCTTGCAGTTAAGGGAGAGAGCTCCGTGTAGTCATTGATCTAGTATATGGTACGCGTTCCACGCCCGTTCTGGACTTGGAGTGACATGTTTTGTGTGTTATTGATGGGTGTCTTAGCTGTATGCTACAACCTATTTGGTGTCTTTGACACATAACAGACGCCTTCTTTTTTCTTGGAAAGTGTAGGACCGCATAATAGTTTTTGGGATTACACTAGTCATTTGTGTTTATTTCACCCAACTCTCTACGGGGAAAACACCAGAAGTATATTATTGTTATAACTACTGATGGACATCTACAGTATGGTTCAATTGCATAGTAACTGCAGTTGACAGTTTACACAAACAACTTATTCCCTCTACAACAAATGTAGCTATCCTGAACCTACCTCCAGCCCATACCTTTTCATCGACTAACCCATCAAAACACACCACTACTTTGATCCCTAACAATTTTTTCATTCTTTTTGATTTGTAACAGTTTCTGATATTATCTGAAAGAAATACTTCACCTAGGAGTATAATAATATGTCCTATTGACTGACTATGGCTCAATAGTATAGATTTTCTATTGTTGTCAGAAATACTATTAGTGTCATGTCTCCTTTAAATGTTTTTCTCTTACAATTTGGCAGCGTGGATGTAATAAGTTTATTATATTTTTGGATCACTATATACAGTTGATATAAAAAGTCTACAGACCCTAGAATACCAGGCTTTTGGGATGTAAAAGAATGAGACAAAGATAAATCATGTCAGAACGTTTTCCAATTTTAATGTGACCTATAATGTGAACAATTAAATTGAAAAACAAACTGAAATCTTCAAAGGGGAAAAATGAAAAATAAAAGCCTTCCAATAACCTGGTTGCATAAGTTTGCACACCCTTAAAATAATAACCTGTTAAAGCACCTTTTAATTTCATCACAGCACTCAGTCTTTTTGAGTAGGAGACTATTAGCATGGCACATCTTGACATGGCAAACGTTTGTTCTGTCATTATTTACTATGGCGGTATTATAGCTCCTATTGTTTAATTCTGTAATACTGAATCTCTTCTCTCTTCCATGAAGACTCCCTGCAGTTCTCTCTAGCTGTCTCAGAGGAAGGGGCTCCCACTGAGCAGCAGCACTTTCAGCAGGAGTGGAGCCCCAATCTGGGTCAGGAGGACCCAGAATCCACACGGATTAAAGAGGAGCAGGAGGAAATCGGGACAGGTCTAGAAGAAGAGCAGCTTCAAGGGCTGGAGTCTGATAACATAGAGTTCAGGTTCTCGTCTCCATGTGTGAAAAATGAATGTGATCAGGAGCAACCACTGGTTCAGCCATTGACCCTTCCCCAAACCCAGACTGTGGAGAACAGAGAAAGTGACTCTGAACCAGTGGATGTTACTCCTTTCGTCACCCACCTAAAGGGCCTCGACATTCTCTTTGACCATCCAGGTAATGTAAACAATACTTTCAGCATCAACTCAGCTGGGAGCAACTACCCAGTAGGACTCGACAGCAGCCTACCTTTGCATCCCAACCCACCACTAGATCCCATCCCACCACTGGTACCCAACCCACCATTGGAGAAACACCATATGAAATCCAGCATCACATCCAAAAAGATTCATCGCTGCAGTGATTGTAGTGAAAGGTTTGCTCTAAAGGCTGACCTACAGGAGCATGTAACTCACGCCAAGAAGAGACCAAGCGAATGCCGCTTCTGCAAAAAACGCTACAACTCCACCTGCAAATTAAAGGCCCATGTCCAACTCTGTCACGTGGAGAAACCCTGCACCTGCCCCTTTTGTGGAAAGACCTTTAAACACAAAGGAGGCATGTCCAGACATATGAGAATTCACACGGGAGAGAAACCTTTTAGCTGTGGTGACTGTGGAAAGAGTTTCAACCAGAAGGGAGACCTGAGAAGGCACATACTGACTCACACAGGAGAGAAACCATTTAGCTGTGTTTACTGTGGGAAGAGCTTCAATCGGAAGGGACACCTCAGGAGGCACATACTGACACACAGGAGAGAAACCATTTAGCTGTACTGGCTGTTAGTCGAGTTTTAATGCGAAGGAAACCTGAACTTGCATGTTTTGATTCACATTGGAAGTAGCACAGTTGTTATGTCTGGTAGGAGATTCATTCATGTGTCCGGTGTTAAATCATCTTGGTTAACTTGACCGATATGTTTTAGGCCTGTCTTATTGGTCATGTAGAACCGTTTATATAGAGTGGCTGCGCTGTGCAGAAATAGACAATTTGGAGTTCCAGATTACAATCCTTCTCGGAGCAACAGATGACAAACATATATTGCTTTGACCTACCCGTTAGGTCACCAATGTTTTTGTTTTTATATTGTTAATCTTTCGAACCTCCCCTAGTCTCCTTTTGGCTCAATGGTTTTGTGCTATTCCTAATATCTGAAAAAGGAAGTGTACTATGCAGTTGTGTTCCAACTCATTTCCATCCACTCCAAACACTTAGACTAATAACAACAATTCTGGACTCATTTGCCTTTAGAGGTGTCTTCAGTTATGTGATGGAAATAAAGTATTTTGGGCACTGGCCAGCTAAATAGTTGGCTTTAATTTTTTCCAGCCCAGCTTACAAAAGACTACTTTCTCCTAGCCAGGGGGTTTGTGCTGCTCATTTTCTACCCACCTTGTCTGAAAGTGATGACGTGCATTGCAGGTGTGGAGATGTGCTTTTGTTTCTAATCGGGGCAGACAAACAGGCTATTTTAATTGCATTCCCTGCTACTACTTTGTACTGTATTGTCTGTGTTGTTGTATACCGTATATATTTCTTTATCTACAGTGCCTTGCAATTATTGAAACACATGAGCAATTCTCTCACGTAACTGAATTACGAATGGTCTTTTCTTTTAAAGAAACCCACTCAGTAAGTTAGATGAAGTTTGTGTTATTTCATTAAGATATATGAATAACTCAAGTATTTTGCTTGCATACGTATTCAGCCTCCACACCTGAATATTTGGTAGATACCTTTTGTGGCAATAGCAGCTTGAAGTATTTTCAGGTAAGTATGGTCCAGTTTTGCACGCAGTGTCAAAGAGATTTTGGCCCGTTCTAGACAGATTCGCTCCAAATTGTTCAGGTTGGTTGGGTGGTGTTTGTACGCCTAATAACGCCGCCATGATCGTGACCGCAATTTTCTAGATTCACAGTCTGGCCAATTATCCTTTGACCGTCTCTGTGTTCCTCCAGGAATTAGACAGGGAATTCTGTTTCTTGTCCCCAGGTGGCCAGAAGAAGTCAGTGATAAGGTCATGGTTTTTCAATTATTCTATTGTCTTTTATCTGTTTCAACTGGAAGCTTCCAAAGCACATGGGGTTGAATACTTATGCACGCAACTTATGTCTGTTTTGTCTTACGTCTATTAACCTCTAAAACCAGTGTCACCATGCATTATTTGATTTTGTGTGCAAGTGTTTTTAAACGACACATCAAACAAAACCAAATGTCCCATTACAATCAAATGACCAATTGTCATAAGTTTGGGGTTTGGACAGATAGGCAGAGGCAGAACGGCTGTTTGAATGGTAAACCATGTTTTAATGTAAAGAAACAAAAGTAACAAACAAACAAACTTAAAGCAAACTTACAACTGGGTAGTAGCGCCTTCGGCTAACAACCAAAATAAACCACACCCATGTGAACAAACAGTAAACTTAAATAGGTTCCCCAATTGGAGGCAATACACAACACCTGCCTCCAATTGGGGAGACCCAAGTGCATAGAGGTGGCTAGAGCCACCTCTATTGGCCACGTCCTGACTATGGCCCCAGCCAGCACAAAGATGGCTAGGGGCATAGCCAGGACG
>JACXGJ010018311.1:0-10317 GCA_016801105.1 Esox niger
ACCAAAATAAACCACACCACTGTGGTAAAACACTCAACATAAATAGGTTCCCCAATTGGAGGCAATAACGAACACCTGCCTCCAATTGGGGAAACCAAATCACATAGAGGTGGCTAGAGCCATCTCTTTTGGCCATGTCCTGACTATGACCCCAGCCAGCGCAAAGATGGCTAGGGGCATAGCCAGGACATGACACAAACTTCCAACGCAAGCCAGTAGATACCTAAAATCATTGGGCAGTATTTGCATAATCTCCCAGAAATGTATAGCAGTACAATTAAACTGTTAGGTACAATTTGATTCAGGTACCAAATATTTTTATTGACTGAGATGCGTTGTCATTCAAATAAGTTCCAAGTCTACATAAGTCAGCTTGTGGGATTCTAAAGTGTTTGTATGTGGGCTTCACAAACTGGCAAAATTTTTGGTTAAGGCGCACACCGCGCAATCAGGGACCTGAGAAGCCCATAAGTCATTGTGTTTGTTGGAGTCTGGGGAGGGGCCTTGAGCGAAGGATTTGCGGGCCACTAGCGGACAATAAAATGAAAAACTTATTGATTGTGATTAATGAATGACAGACCTGGGCCAGATAAGGATCTGGCCCGCGATACATCCAAAACTTAAAAAATAATACAAAATAAAAATACTTGATGAGGTCTGCAGATTACATTACTTTATTTACTGATGCATATTTATAAAAAAATTTAAGTCCAGTGGCACTCCCAGTAATAAGTACTGCAGTATCACACTATCTGCTTAAAATACTTTTAATTTGAAACAAGCTATTTGCATTGCTATGATACAAATTAAAATGTGTTCATACTATACGCAGTTGAAGACTACCAATCTCTGGAAATGAGCTTGTCTAAGGAAAGTTAATAACGATATTTTAAAAAGACAGGAAAATATTTCTTTGCAGATGTCTCAGGTGAAGCAACTTGCTTGTAAACGCTAATGTAGCAATTTTTGTACAGTTTGCAGAGGCACTTTAAGAGCAAGCATGCGGACCAATTCAAAATGCTGACACCCAATGCTAAAATTTAGGCCTGGTCCCGTCCCTACTGTAAGTGCAGTTCATTTTTCAAACATCCTGTTGGCAGATCGCTAACTTACATTACATTACACAGTGGCTCCTCATCATACCTTTAAGGAGTAATCATTTTTAGAAGTTAACTTACATGGTGAAATCGAACCCCACCCATTTGTACTAAAGTAAACTATACTGAAGGTTATTTGAGACAGCCCTCTAGTAAACATTTTCGTAACACTGCCCAAGGCAAGAGTTGAGCTTTGACGTCAGTCTCAAGTCCGTTATGATGAAGCCTCCCACCTGACAGAGCAAAATATGCTTTTTAAACAGAGAAGCATCGAGAAATGTTTTATTTTATTTATTGTATTTAGAATAATTAAACAGGAAATTGATTATCTACGCTCTGTTTGCAGGTAAAATAATATTCTTGATAAAATTCTTTTTACGCTTGATCCGGAGATGCAGTCAGCCACCTGTAAAGAGTTTCATATTTTGTGTAATAAGGGATAAATCATTTGCACAATCATGGGCATTCAGCCACTGTTCAGATTATGATATTTCCCACAAAACAGAGTAAGATTTGGCCTGTTTTTCTTTAAAATAAAATAACTTGTTAAAGGTTGGAACAAATTCACTAAATCATAGCAATTTTACAATGCACAATCTCCTAAGCAAGATATTAAACTTCATAAACATAAACATAATTTCATGTTATGATTTCTTTGAGAAGGGGAATGATATGTAATGTCCTTTGTGTTTTTCTCAGTTTTTGTAGTTTCATTACGCTCAGGTGTTGTCCTTTAACTTCCTCCATCTAACTTGATAAAGCAGTTTCCACCACTGTATATCTGCTTGCAGATTCCTATTGCCTCCAATAGGATGGTGTTCACTAGCAAGTTGAAAATGTTACTTTCTGTATAAGCTTCTTTATTGATAGCGTAAAGTGATTTTACAACTAACTCACAATCAACGTTGGTATTATTGTTTAGATATTTTTTCTAGTTTGCAATCCTCTGATCTCATATTAAAGTTGTGGGTTACCTCTGAAAGTCTAGGTTTCCTTTAAGCTTTTCACATTATAAAATCAAAGATAGTGGTCAGAGTCTTTCCAATGAGTTTTGTGCTCCAAACAATGCACAGCTGCCATCACAAAACTCTCCACCACAAATCCTCTTTATAATGTATTCTCTGTGCCATATGATGGAGAAGAATGGGGGCAGAGATAGTTGGGAAGCTAATCAAACACACTGGGGTACATCCAGCAAATACATATTGTGGTTCAATTTTCTGTTTATGAAGGAAAATTCAACAACAGTACCGTATTTAAAAAAGGTTAATGGGCATCTTTTTCATTTGAACATTGTTGAATGAATCTCATAATTGAAAACAATTGTTTTTAAGATGACAGTGTTCCAGACTGCTACAGCAGGAAGATTGGTTGAATAACCACATTTGTTTGATAGCCCCTCATGTGTCTAATCCAATATTCTGGAGATGTTTGCTGGATGACAAATTTCTTTGAAAGTGTCCAATGTCCTGTAGAGTAAAATATTGTAATCATGTTTTCAAGAAAGATTCCAGTAGTGTTGATGCTGAGATGAGGGGTAGTTGTGACAGTTGTGACAAATGGAGAGCATAGTAGGACAACATTCTACAAATACATTTTTCCCTTTACTGTCCCCTACTTACTCTACATTACATGGGTAATTTACTTTGAGGGGTTTGAGGTCTCCCTACAGACCACACATTTATCTTCTGTCCGTTCCCTTTCAACAGCCACATTCCATCTTTATTTTCTACTGTACCAGATTGAATTTAATGCTGTATCTATCCCAATCAGTTCAAACCCTTTATGATCGTTTTTACAGTTCCTTGATATCTTATGGCCTAAATCTTATGTAGGTAAAAAGGAAATGCGTTTTAAAGTTTTAAAGGATGAAGGTCTTTAATAATTTCTTGGTATGAAGGTATTGCTTGACTATGAAATGACAGTCAGTTTACCTCTCTGTTGTGGAAGAATGTTTGTGTTTTTAAATTGGAGTGTGTCAGTTGGAGTGTGTTCTGCCGTCATGTATTCTTTCTGTCACACTGTTTCTTCTCTCGTTTTATCCTTTTCCCCACTTATTTTCCCCAATTATTTTTTTTCTGATATTTAATAGTTTTAATGTCAGTATACGGGGAGAGGGAGAGGCTAGGGAGACAGGTATGTAAAAGGAAACAGAGAGGATGAGCACAGACAGTATTCGAGATGGGGATCAAACCCTTGTCACCGGGGTAATATGCAGAGAGATGAGACCACAACACGACACACTCGTACACCTTCCCATCTCTAATACCCCTCCTAACACGAATGTCTCCCCAAATGTATTTCCTTACAAAATTAAATGTTTTATGACACCTTTGTGTTGGTGGCTAAAGAATATTACAATCTCATTCCTACATACACAGAGATGTTGGAATCTTCTCTCTGATGCACACAAGCTAAAATGTCCATACATTTTTCAGTAAAAGGGTTCCGAGCATAGAAAGAGGACAATGTTCACATATCAGTCTAGTATCATGCTGTAGGGATGCTTCTCAGATTCAGGATCTGCAAAGCTTGTGAAAATTAAGGGCAAAATGAATGCAGCAAAGTACAGAGAAATCCTGGAAGAAAATCTGTGGATGTCTGCAAGAGACCTGGGTCTTTGGAAAAGATACATCATCTAGCAGGACAATTACCCACAATTACCCCTAACATACAGCCATACCACACTGGAGTGACTTAAAAACAAGTAGGTCAATGTCCTGGATAGACACAGTTGAAGTCTAGACCTCAATCAAATTGAGAATATGTGGAAAGAGTTGAAAATTGCTGGTTCCCAAAGGTCAAACCAACTTAATGGAGCTATAGTAATTTCACCTAGAAGATTGGGCAACACGTTTTTCATGCAGATAGTTGAATAGTTATTTAATCAGTTATTTTCTGTTTTATATTTGTAATTAATTTATAACAATTTGTAGATTGAACTTTTTTGTGTTTTGTGTTGATTAGTGTAGAAAAACTGATTAAATACATTTTGATTTCATGTTGTAACACAATACAATCTGTCCAAGGGGGTGAATACATTCGAGAGCCAGTGTATGTGTTATTTATCTTGTTGTGTGTACAATTTTCCTTGTATAATGGGGGTTTAGTATTTCTTTTGTACACAGGATGTAGTATATATCTAATATACAGGGTAAAGCATTTCCCTTGTATACAGGATTTACTATTCCTCTAGCATACAGGGTAAAGTATTTCCCTTGTATACATGATATAGTATTTTCCTTGTATACTGGGTATAGTATTTCCCTTGTATACAGGGAATCGTTTTTCCCTTGTACACAGAATGTAGTATTTCTTTAATATACACAATGTAGTATTTCTCTAATATATAGGGTATAGTATTTCTCTAATATACAGGGTATAGTATTTCTGTAGTATACAGGAAGTAGTATCTCTCTAGTATACAGGGTATTGTATTTGCCTTGTATACGGTATGTAGTAGTTCTCTAGTATACAGGGTATAGTATTTCCCTTGTATGCAGGATGTAGTATTTTCCTCGTATATCGGGTCAAGTATTTCCCTTGTATACAGGATGTAGTATTTCCCTAGTATACAGGGTATAGTATTTGCCTTGTAGACAGGATGTAGTATTTATCTAGTATACAGGGTATAGTATTTGCCTTGTATACAGGATGTAGTATTTCTCTAGTATACAGGGTATAGTATTTGCCTTGTATACAGGATGTAGTATTTCTCTAGTATACAGGGTATAGTATTTGCCTTGTAGACAGGATGTAGTATTTATCTAGTATACAGGGTATAGTATTTGCCTTGTATACAGGGTATAATATTTGCCTTTTATACAGGATGTAGTATTTCTCTAGTATACAGGGTATAGTATTTGCCTTCTATACAGGATGTAGTATTTCTCTAGTATAGAGGGTATAGCATTTGCCTTGTATACAGGATGTAGTATTTCTCTAGTATACAGGGTATTCATAGCATTTATAACATTTTAGTCATTTAGCTTTCACTCTCATCCACTGCAGCATTATTGATTTAGTATTGATCATAATTGACAATTATTCTGTATTTTATGTCTTGTTATAGGAGTGGGAATGAATGAGACTGAGAATGAGAATACCTGTTTAAGAACCGTCTGAAGGTTGGCACCCAACCCCATCCTTTTTACTGCCATGGGGCAGTAGGGTTTGGTGTTTAGACCAGATGAAAAAGTGCCCTCTACTGGTCCCCCTACATAACTTCCTGCAACTTCTTCCAAGTCTCACATTCAGTGACCAATCATGACAGACCATGCGTTTTTATATACACAATAAAAAAATATTTCCAGTCACTGATTTCTTATTAAAAAATAGGGATTAATACTCTCAATGTTTATAAATAAAATAAATATGAATTATTGAAATTCACACTGCATTATAATTATAGTCATGTGGAATATATATGGGGCATTTTCATGATATTTTCCCTGTAGATAGCTTCTGGTGCTAAAGAAGATTATTTTTTTATCTTTCTGTGATCTTCACTCTGCCATCCATATTTTCAATCCAGCATATGTTAAAGGGAAACCTGATAAATACCCAGCCTATCCTTTTCCTCTTCCTCTAATGAAACACATTTGTTTCTCCGGCTTCTCTTTACACATTCTCTAAGGGAAATAGTATTGTCTCAGCCTGTCCTCCACGTGTCAAGAGTGGAAAGTCTATTATGTCTCCAAAATCACACCCTATAATTCTATGGATCTTGTCAAAAGCAGCTCACCATGAAGTGAATAGGGTGCAATTTGGGACCCATATCAATTCAGTGAAATTGAATTATTACGATTGACAAGATGGCAGACAGAGACTTAGAAATGCCCAGGGCATCTATGGACGTAACCAAATTGTCTTACCCAGGCCGCAGAGGAAAACATCAAAATACTGTTACCGAAACAATATAATCGTGCTGCAGTTTTAAGCTATGACAATGTTAATGAACATTTGCTGTATACTCCCTTCTGGGGTGGCACACTTCATCTTGTCGGGTGATTGTTCTAAACATGTATGTCCCATGTAGAACACAACGAGAGACACTCTGGCCTTTCTGTGAATAAACAAATCAATTTGCTGCTCCAAAATTACACCCTTTTCCTGAGTGCACTGCTGTGGACCAGAAAATAGGTAAAAGTGGGACTCTACATAGGAAATAGGCTGGCAATTTGGATGGTGGCATGAACTGTAGTTGCTGAGGGCCACACGATGTAATGAGCCAAGAAAAGATGCGACAGTGATTCTTGTATAATATGTATAGGATGAGGAAGGAGAGGGTGGGGAAAGAGGAGATTAGGATAGAAAGTCAGGTCAAGATGAGAGGAAAAGCGGTGAGGACAAGAAGGGAGGAGAGGGAGATACTGAGGAAGGGGAAAAGGGGAAAGAATGAGGGAGAGTAGGAGGAAGAGAAGGAAGGAGGTTAGATATAATGAAAAGAAATAAACAGAAAGAAATAAAATATCACCAAGTTGGTGCACAGCGGAGGGAACATTAACTTTACCCAGTAATGTGGAATTACCTACAACAATCACACTGAGTTGATTTCATTAGGGAGATTCTGAGAGAAATGGCCACAAGGCGTGAAGGAGAATGTTTGGCGTTGATTTCCTGGCTATGTAACAGAAACAAAAGTTCTACCGTTTTAATCTGCATATGTCATTCTCTTGAATTGGTCCATGCATTTGATGCTGAGCTCTTACTAAAGGTGGCATATTGTTCCATGATGAGCAAGTGATGCGCTGAAATGTCTTCAGCCATGTCTGTCATGAAGGGCAACAAATAGCATGCATCCTATGATATTCCTTTCTCTTCGCAGCTTTATATGTAATCAATCTATAATCAGTTTACCAGCACAGAGCAATTAGTTCTATTTAAGGTTATGTTTCAATAATAAATTACTTAA
This sequence comes from Esox niger, assembly GCA_016801105.1. Lineage (NCBI taxonomy): Eukaryota > Metazoa > Chordata > Actinopteri > Esociformes > Esocidae > Esox > Esox niger. Next base: position 7,012 of record JACXGJ010018311.1, read on the forward strand.
TTTACATTTTCAATAGCTTTATTGTTTTTTTTACAATACATTTCTTGAACTGTGACATTATATGACATTTACATATGTATTGTAAATAACTATATTATAGCCATTATATGACTTATGGTTGTATTTCCAGAAAATGTTCTTTCGCCAACACTGCATATTGCTTTGTCAAAGAAATACCATTTGATGCTAAAAAGGACCTTACTTTTGTTGTATTACCACCAGTGGAGGCTTCTCAGGGGAGGATGAGGAGGATCAGTTCACAGTAATATGATAAAATAACTGAAGGAATAAAAACATTGATTAAATGTTATGATGAAAAATACATTTTGCATTGGTCTTCCGTACTTAAAAGAGCACCCTCTAGGTGCTCTAGGTCAGAGCCAGAGAATAACAGGAGGACAGGAAATGCACTTACAATCATGCTACCCTCAAACCAAAAAGGCTTGTGGGCCCTCTGTCCTCCTTTAGATTTACATAGTAATTACAATGCTTTGAGGAAAATGTGCTACACCTATCAGATTTGTTACAGTATGAACTGAAATATTTTCCATCCAATCAAAGGATCTGAGGATGAAAACAGCAGTATGCAGGTAAGAGAAATGTACTAAGTTGGTGATAGTTTACCATTTTTGCTAGAATATCCACAGGTATGTTGATGGTCCGGGCTTTAGGTAGGAAGGTTTGTTAGGCCATTTCGATCTGTAAAGTGAGCGAGGCCAACTTGTGGCCCATATGATGGCTGTATGTTTCATCACAGATCACTGACACAATTTATCTGTGAGGTGTAGTTTAGAGTAACACTTGTGCATTACTATGAACAACGTTTCCATTAGGTTCTATGTCAGGGCACAAAGCCCATTTCAAAAGTTAAGATTGTCTTTGTGACGTTAGGAAGATTCATAACCTTTTTGTAAGTCAACAGTGAGGGTTATGCTGATTTGGTACATTGCCTTGCAAAAGTATTCACCCCCCTTGGGATTTTTCATATTTTGTTGTTTCACAACCTGGAATTAACATGGATTGTTTGAGGATTTGCATCATTTAATTTACAGAACATGTAACAGAAAAAGTCAATGTGCATAACCATTCACCACCCTAAAGTCAACACTTTGTAGAGCCACCTTTTGCAGCAATCACAGCTTCAAGTCGCTTTGGATAAGTCTCTATGCGCTTGCCACATCTTACCACTGGGATTTTTGCCCATTCCTCCTTGCAAAACTGCTCCAGCTCCTTCAATTTGGATGGTTTGCGCTTGTGAACAGCAATCTTTAAGTCTGACCACAGATTTTTTATTGGATTGAGGTCTGAGCTTTGACTAGGCCATTCCAACACATTTACATGTTTCCCCTTAAACCACTCAAATGTTGCTTTAGCAGTGTGTTTGGGGTCATTGTCCTGCTGGAAGGTGATCCTTCGTTCTAGCTTCAAATCACGCACAGAGAGGTACAGGTTTTGCTCAAGAATATCCCTGTATTTAGCACCATCCATCTTTCCCTCAACTCTGACCAGTTTCTCAGTCCCGGCTGCTGAAAAACAGCAAAGATGGTGTTATTTGGTTGATGTGATGGGTTTGCACCAGACAGCGTTTTCTTTGATGGCCGAAAAGTTACATTTTAGTCTCATCAGACCAGAGCACTTTCCTTCATACATTTTGGGAGTCTCCCACATGCCTTTTTGCAAACTCAAAACATGCCATTTAGTTTTTTGCTGAAAGTAATGGCTTTCTTCTGGCAACTCTGCCATAAAGCCCAACTCTATGGAGCGTACGGCTTATTGTCGTCCTATGTACATATACTCCAGTCTCTGCTGTGGAACTCTGCACCCCCTCCAGGGTTACCTTCGGTCTATGTGCTGCCTCTCAGATTAATATCCTCCTTGAGTTTTGGTGGGCGGCTGTCTCTTGGGAAGTTTGCTGTTGTGCCATGTTCTTTCAATTTGGTTATGATAGATTTGATGGTGCTTCTGTGGATCATCAAAGATTTGGATATTTTTTATAACCTAACAATGACTTGTACTACTCAACAACATTGTCCCTTACTTGTTTGGAGAGTTCTTTAGTCTTTATGGCAGTGTTTGGTTAGTGGTGCCTCTTGATTCAGTGTTGCAGCCTCTGTGGCCTTTCAAAAAAGGTGGCTATATGTACTGACAGATCATCATTTTACTAATTCTGTGACTTCTGAAGGTAATTGGTTGCACCAGAGCTTTTTATGGGCTTCATAACAAAGGGGGTGAATAGATATGCACATGCCAATTTTCAGTTTTCAGTTTATTATTTCTAAAAAATAGTTGTATGTATATATTTTTCTCATTTCACTTCTCCAACTACTGTGTTCTGATCCATCACATACAATTCTGATTAAAAATACAATGAACTAAAGGCTGTAATGCAACAAAATAGGTAAAAAGTCAAGGGGGGTGAATCATTTTGCAAGGCATTGTACCATATACATTTCATGTAATATATCTCAGCTGTGGGTATTACATTTAACTATATAAAAATCTTCAAAGAAAGTTGATTGCTTTGTGTAGTAAGCCAACAATCCTACTATCCTCGCCCATGGCAATCTTGAACAATGACAGTTCGCTTTAATGGCAACTATTGTATTGTAACATAATGAGCCTTATGTGATTCTTCCCTAATTCACACTTAAAGTACTGTTGTTTTTTCCCTATATGACAGCATATCACCTATGTGTTGACTGTTTTATCCAAGTTCTCGCTTAGTGGAGCTGTTAAACTATACCAACTATGATAAGCATATTTTCCTTACTACTACTCCCAAATTACAAACAGGTCTTGTACCATTCCATTGAGTATTCATAAATGTTTAATACACACCTTTCCATGGAGTAACAAATGTTAAAAATATATTTTTTCGAGAAAAATAAAATCAAGATGTGTGGTCCGCAACTATACTGCATGTCTCCCATCTTCCTCCAGTCTGATGTACAGTTTTCAAAGGAAACACGATTTACTCTCTGTCCTCGCCTGCTTTGCCTGTCCGTATCTCTATGCTGACCAGGGTTAATGCCACCACTTGTGCCAGCTGGGCTTTAGAACTCAGAGACACTGACAGCTGGTCAAGGGCACCACCCTGTCTGCTCCCGACCTGTCAAACACATGCTGACTCCTTACACCCCGCCTCACCTCCTGCTCAGCTGAAAGGCACACCTATACTGACTCCTTACACCCCGCCTCACCTCCTGCTCAGCTGAAAGGCACACCTATACTGACTCCTTACACCCCGCCTCACCTCCTGCTCAGCTGAAAGGCACACCTATACTGACTCCTTACACCCCACCTCAC
>JACXGJ010018312.1:0-10422 GCA_016801105.1 Esox niger
TCCCCCTCTCCTCTCTCCTCTCATAGTCATCCCCTCTCCTCTCTCCCATCCCCCCCTCCTCTCATAGTCATCCCCCTCTCCTCTCCTCTCTCCTCTCATAGTCATCCCCTTCTCCTCTCCCATCCCCCTCTCCTCTCATACTCATCCCTTCTCCTCTCTCCTCTCATAGTCATCCCCTTCTCCTCTCCCATCCCATCCCCCCCTCCTCTCATAGTCATCCCCTCTCCTCTCTCCCATCCCCCCCTCCTCTCATAGTCATCCTCTCTCCTCTCATAGTCATCCCCTCTCCTCTCTCCCATCCCCCTCTCCCCTCTCCTCTCTCCCATCCCCCTCTCCTCTCCTCTCCTCTCTCTCTCCTCTCCCTCTGTATTCAGAAGAGGGATTAGAGGAGATTATGTAATTGAGAAGGTAGCAAGTCCACATATACACACTGAGTCTGAATGCCCTGTACCCCACTATGAGAGAGCCAAGGGGTGCTGATTGACAGGGGACAGTGTGTGTGTGTGTTTGTGCTTGTGTGGATTAGCGTGATTAAGCCTAGACAATACAGCCTGGCGTGGGGCTGGTGCTCTCCCGCTGCTAGGAGGAGGAGGACCTGGAGGGGGAGATGTGGTGGGCGAGGGATGAGGGAGGAGAAGGCTAATTACATCGTAACAATGTGCTGGGATGCGGTATGTGATAAACAGATTGTTGCGCTTCATTAATAGATTTGGGAGGATACAGATTGGACCGCTTCATCAGTAGGTTTGGGATGATACACAGATTGTTGCGCTTCATTAATAGATTTGGGATGATACACAGATTGGAGCGTTTCATTAATAGATTTGGGATGATACACAGATTGGAGCCCCTCATCAGTACATTTGGGATGATACAGATTGGAGTGCTTCATCAGTAGATTTGGGATGATACACAGATTGGAGCAAGGCTAGATTCAAGTCATTATAGTCCAGGACAAGGCTTAATTCAGGTCATTTTAGTACAGGACAAGGCTTAATTCAGATCATTTTAGTTCAGGACCAGGCTTAATTCAGGTCATTTTAGTTCAGGACCAGGCTTAATTCAGGTCATTTTAGTTCAGGACCAGGCTTAATTCAGGTCATTTTAGTTCAGGACCAGGTTTAATTCACGTCATTTTAGTTGAGGACCAGGCTTAATTCAGGTCATTTTAGTTCAGGACCAGGATTAATTCAGGTCATTTTAGTTGAGGACCAGGCTTAATTCAGGTCATTTTAGTTCAGGACCAGGCTTAATTCAGGTCTGGGTACCCTTCTACTCTGAATTGAAAGCCACGTTTACACAGACAGACCAGTTATGGACAAAAGATCTGATTGGTCACAAAATGCAACATTCGTATTAATTCTTTTTATCTGTACTGAGTTGGCTGTGTTAACTCTGCTGCGTTATTGTTGAGTTGCAGAGTATCTGCTGCTAAAAGCCAAAGAGCAACCAGAGGCTTACCCAGATTCCACGAAGCCTCAGTGGTTTTCTATGTCTTTTGGTGCCTGTTTGTATGATCCCCTGTTGTCAACATCAATCATGTTGCAGAGACAGCATGGGAAACCTTTCAAACCGTGTGTGTGTGTGTGTGTGTGTGTGTGTGTGTGTGTGTGTGTGTGCTTGCTTGCTTTTGTGTGTGCAAGCGCTTGCTTGCTTTTGTTTGTGACTGTGTGCACGCGTGTGCGCGCTTGCTTTTGAGTGTGTGTGCGCTCGCGTACCATGAGGGATGCAGTGATAAAGGACAGAATGATAAAGGGATGAAAACAGGATAGAATGGTAGAGGGATAAAGAAGGCTGAATGATGGATGGATGAATAGATGACCAGTAGTTCCTATTGGTTTTCTCACCACCCAGCGCTCTTTATTATAATTCATGGCTACACACACATGACTGTACACACGCACAAACACACGAATAATTTACACACAGGCGATAGGCATCATCCAAGGACTCCAAAGGGCAAAGTGACCTACTTAGCACAGAACGACCAACGAAAGCCTCCAAGACTGCCCCACATGACCTTTGACCCAAGGATGTCAGTTACTTTGGCTCAGCCCCCCCGCTGCTGGTGACCGGCATAATGTGTTCACGCTGAACAGCCCTGGCTTTTATTCTGTTAGAAGTGTCCCAAACCTCAACCTGTCAGTGTCATGGCGGATGTGTGCAGAACGTCCGCATTCAAACCAACTTTTTGAACAAGGGATTTTGGATACAGTCCTAAATTCACCCCAAAAAATTATTCCTAGATTATTTTAATGTTGGAAAGTGTCCATGAATATGTATATGCGAACATATTTATCATACATTCTATTTTTATTAAACACACACACACAAAAAATAAAGAGACCACTGAACCTTTTTCTTTCCTTTCCAAAAAAGGATTTGAGTGAGGAACTTAAGGGTTAAAATTAAGAGACCACTGCAAATTGAACCCTTCTGTTTCTCACTCAAAACATTCCTTTTCAACTTTTTTGGAAAGGAAAGAAAAAGGTGCAGTGACCTCTTCATTTTTTCCAGAGCTGTATGTGTGTAAATCTGTATACAGTCCTTTTAACGCATGCTCTGCAACCTGAATTAGGTTGCTCACACACAGACACACAGGAGCAGAGATGTCACAGGAGATAAAGGAAGATAAATGTCTCCACATCCATCATCATTCCTGTCTGACACACACACACACACACACACACGCGCAGGCACACGTGCACGTGCACACGCACACACAAGTTTGTACAGCTAACATCATGGGGACCTAAACCCTGAGACAGAAATTGATTTTTGCTTCATGGGGACCGGCAAAAGGTCCCCATGAGTAATTTTTTTTCTGGTTTTACTATATTCATTGGGACATTTGGTCCACATGAGTATAGTTAGACCTAAAACACAGACACACACAGACAAAGACACATACACGCTTTTACTTAGGAATCTAAATGGAGACACCCATTTAGTCAATCACCCCCTTAAAGAATCCAAGTTTTACTGATCCCAAACCTTTCCTTAAACTAACATTAATGTTAATCCAGCCCTGATGCCTGACTCTTGCCTGACTTTTACCTGACTCTGTTGCTACAGCAGTTGGGAACATTTGTGTCCTATTTGTAGTTAGACACACCTTCCCTCTCCTCTTTCACAGCCTCCCGCGACTGGCCTTCCTTGAAACCTGTCACTCCTGTTGACAGGAAAACCTTTTGGCTCAAGACTTCCTGTGTCAAAAGACTGGAGAGAGGTAATAAGTTCCAGGGCTTTACGACAGACACACCCACAGAGGCAAAGGGTTACTCTGAAATCTGCCACAACGGGACTGGATATGGGTGACCAGCTGATCATTGTGCTAAAATGTCTGTCAGACAGAGACCGACAGACAGACAGACAGACAGACAGACGGACACACGAGCCTCATAAAACAGTCAAAGGTCAAATGTTAACTCCCAATCTACAAAACTAAGCCACTTTCAAAACAGAAAATAAGTCATCAGTAAATCAGCGGAGTGCATCAGTTTGGGGTTGTGTGTGTGTGTGTGTGTGTGTGTGCGTGCGTGCGTGCGTACACATAAACCCATTAGAAAATAACAAGATGGCGTCTTGTTCTTAACAAACTCCCAAGGCTTTATAATGCTGGCTTGTTGTGGCGTAGTGGTTGCTATGGTAGTAAAGACATAGGTCATATCCTGAATTGCACCCTATTCCCTATAAGGCCCACAGGGCTGAAGTTAAAAGCAGTGTACTACAAAGGGAATAGATTGGGAATCAGCCAGCGGTGATGGCAGCCACGGTTTGTTCTTGGCTTGTTGTGGTCAGGGCCAGTTTTGGGACAGGAAGAATTAGTTTGTTAATCAACCCCTCTTTTTCAGAACTACAAATCAGTGCAATTATTTGGTCAAACTTCTTTATGCAAGCCCTCCTGGATTTCCAAACCACTCTCTTTTTTTACTTTGTTTATTATCTGAACTGTTTCATGTCTTCTGTGGAGGAAAAACATTAAATGTTCACAGTGATTGAGCTTGACAATGAGACAGAGCTAAAGTATTGTCAACAAAGAAAGCACAGAAAATGTCAAAGAAATGCCAAAGAACAAAGAAATGTCAAACTAAACCCACAGTCATTATTTATTTTGACTTTTCACAATGAATTCATGTTTTTGCCAACTTGGGAGCAGTGATCTCGGCACCAACCTCATGACACAGAAAACCAACTCTGGAAACGGATAAAACCCAGGCATAAAGTGGAACCCTATTCTCTATGAGGCCTTGTGTCAAAAGTAGTGCACAAATTAGGGAATAGGGGGCCAATGACAAGCAGACCCAGATAATCATCTCCAAGGAGATTCGCAGGATTACATCCTGTTGCAGCTCCCAAACTACACCCTATCCCCTTTAATTAGGGGGCTAGACAGCTCAGAGTCCTTGTCAGAAGAAGTACATTGCCTAGGATATAGGAAGCCATTGGATGGTGTTAACATTAATGATTACATCTGTTAGTGATCGGTTGCTCCTCTTCATCTCAGCTGACCAGAGACTTGAGATCTGGCAACCCAGTCAACTTCAGGTCGAGCAGCATCTGACCATATGCTTTGCCCTAGAGGGAAAGACAGGGAAGGGGAGGAGGGAGAGAGAAGGGGGAGGTGGGAGATTGGGGAGGAAAGGAGGAGATGGGGGAGGGAAGGATGAAGATGGGGATGGACGAAGGGAGATGGGGGAGGGAAGGATTGAGATGGGGAGGGAAGAAGGGAGATGGGGAGGAAAGGATAAAGTTGGGGAGAGATGAAGAAATGCCTCAGTTGTAACAGAAACCTACTAGGCTATATTATATATTAATGTCAAGGGAATGAGGTAAACATCATTAGGAATTCACATATTTGATTACAGCACACTCTAAATGGTGTGTGTGTGTGATCCTTTGATGTTCCTCTGAGATCCAGTGGGCCAATAAAAACCTTTACAGGACTGCCGTCGCCACAGTCTGAGGCGTGAGAGAGGAGGTTAAAGAGGAGGAATGAATGGAACGCTAAAAGGTGGGTAGAGGGAGGAACGGAGGGCAGGAGAAAGCGGAGAGAGGGGCTGCATTCCAATCCTAATAGAAGGGGAAATGCGGGGTCAAAGGTGAAAGTAAAGTGAGTCTGGCAGGGATAATATGTCATTTGAAGAGAGGGAAGGAGAAAGTGGGGTCATGGGAGAAAGAAAGGCGTTCGGCAGGAGGTGTGTGTGTGTGTGTGTGTGTGTGTGTGTGTGTGTGTGTGTGTGTGTGTGTGTACCTGAGGGTCACTGCGTATCGAAGCCACTCCTCCTCCTCCGAGAGAACGTCGCAGGACAAAATTGAGAGCGTGAATCCCTGGCAACTCATAGCTGAAGGAAACGTAGGGAGTCAAACCATGTGGACCCAGGGGACCAAGGATAGTAAAAGGTGAACACACACACATACACACATACCGTGTGACAGCGTTCTGCGTGTCTGCCTGTATGAGGTGGGAGAAGTATCCCTCCACCACGCCTTCGGTCACATGTTCCTTCAGATAGGGGAAGTAAAGAGGGTGGCGCGCTATCACACCTGACAGAGGAAGAGGAGAGAGGAAGAGTCCATTATTATAATATCACACCTGACAGAGGAAGAGGAGAGAGGAAGAGTCCATTATTATAATATCACACCTGACAGAGGAAGAGGAGAGAGGAAGAGTCCATTATTATAATATCACACCTGACAGAGGAAAAGTCCATTATTATAATTGTGTTATTGTTGTATACAGTGTTTGTACAGTGAGTCGATGTTGTTATTGTTGTATACAGTGTTTGTACAGTGAGTCAATATTGTTTTTGTTGTATACCGTTTGTACAGTGAGTCAATATTGTTGTTGTATACAGTGTTTGTACGGTGAGTCAATGTTGTTATTGCTGTATACAGTGTTTGTACAGTGAGTCAATGTTGTTATTGTTGTATACAGTTTGTACAGTGAGTCTTACCAATGTTAGAAGAGTCTCCCTTGTCTCCACTCCGGGTGTAGGCCAACTCCTCCAGCCTAAAGGTATGGTGACCACTAGGGAGATCTGGAGAGAGATGTAGAGATGGAGGGGAATGGGAAAGAGAGAAGGGGATTTATCTGGTCTGAGAGCAGATTCAGACTCTGTTTTAGATGCAAGTCCATGATCTAGCTCTGCCTCTCCATTCATTCATTGATGAGCCAAAGTGATCTTATCTGCAGAGGAGTAGGTAATCAATTAGCTCTGCCATTTAATTGATTATCTCTGCCTTTTAGTTGATTAGTTCCGCCTTTTAATTGATTAGCTCCACCTTTTAATTGATTAGTTCTGCCTTTTAATTGATTTGTTCTGCCTTTTAATTGATTAGTTCTGCCTTTCTTAGAGACGGGTGCTGTTTGCGGACGGTAGATCACTTCTGAATATGCCATTGGAGCCTTTTCTAAATGACCTTCTGCACGGTTTAATATTGTTCCCAACCCATGTACCTCTGGTATCTTCTCATTAGCTTGTCATGTTATTTGAACATCCGCCCGCTGAATACCACTTAAAACTATTCCCGTTTGTGTGCAGTGCACTATTAGCACGCTAGCTCTCACTACGATGGACAGGCTGCACTATTAGCACGCTAACTCTCACAATGACGGACAGGCTGCACTATTAGCACGCTAGCTCTCACTACGAAGGACAGGCTGCACTATTAGCACGCTAGCTCTCACTACGACGGACAGGCTGCACTATTAGCACGCTAGCTCTCACTACGTCGGACAGGCTGCACTATTAGCACGCTAGCTCTCACTACGACGGACAGGCTGCACTATTAGCACGCTAGCTCTCACTATGAAGGACAGGCTGCACTATTAGCACGCTAGCTCTCACTACGACGGACAGGCTGCACTATTAGCACGCTAGCTCTCACTACGACGGACAGGCTGCACTATTAGCGCGCTAGCTCTCATTACGACGGACAGGCTGAATAGCTAGCGTAGCCGGCGTCACTAGTTTGAATTTTTAGACACTTTGGAGTGTAATGGAGTCGACCTGATGACAACAAACTTTATTAAATTATTCTCATAATCTGGATGAGAGCGATAACCAGATTTTTGTACTTTCTTCTTCACTGTGTCCCTGCTGCTTGAAATCAGGCTTGGCTTAAATTATTTTAATGGGGGAAAGACTGCACATGTGGACAGCGGCCATGTTGACAGCGTTGCCCAACGCCCCTCCTCATTCCTGACCCGGTTGGTTCAATATGGCAAGTTTCGTTCACGTTCTCTAAAGTGAAGTCAACTGAACATAGCCTGGGTAATGGCATACCTGTGACTGGACCAGCTTTCTCCACGCTCGGGGGCGGAGCCTCAGTTGGTGGTAACTCCGCCTCCGTGTGCGTTTCGACAAGTCCTCCATCAATGTACAGTTCCACCTGTGGCAATATCGTCGATCAACAAACAAGCGATGGATAAATGAATAGAGCCGTCAATCTTCGTTGAACTACAAACACAGTGAATATCATGTGGGATCCATGAATCAACCTAACCTATTAATATGTTCTCATAAGGATGAGGAACTTACCTTCATCTGGGATTTAGGATGCATAAAGAAGAAAGGTTTCAGGACCGGGGAGCTGCAAAGAAATGACAGCCAACTGTCCAGTCACTTTCGGTACACTAAAACGGGGGACTATTTATAAAACGGGGGTTCATAATTTGTGCACAGTGTAATACCTACACCCTGGGTCGCCCTCCAACTATCCCAGTGAGGCCCGGAGCTAGAGGAGACAGAGGAGGAGACAGAGGAGGAGACAGAGGAGGAGACAGAGGAGGAGACAGAGGAGACAGACGGTTAACAAGTGGTCAGGACAAAACACACACTCCCCTGGCTGCTCAAATGGTTGTGACTATTAGGAAGCCAACCTAATCTGGGCTGGGGCCCAAATCGCCACCCTCTCCTCCCCCTTGGTGCCCTTCGTTTGACCCGGGCCCATGGGGAGAACTGTCACAATCGCTAGTGCACTTCGTAGTGTGCGGTTTGGAATGCGTCCGGGGTGTGGGGGGGTGTGTTGCACCATCCTGTTACTGTAACCCCGTCAGCAGAAAATGGATTTCTGCATTATCTGACTCACAACAGGTTCAACTGAGGATCTCAGGGACCGCAATGTGTGTGTGTTTGTGTGTGTGTGTGTGTGGGTGTGTTTGTGCGTGTGTCTGTGGGTGTGTGTGTGTGGGTGTGCGCAACCACAGCCTGTGACCTCGAACTGAACTTTTTAAAATGTTCTGTTTGAGTGTAAACTGAACATTGTGTGTGTGTGTGTGTGTGTGTGTGTGTGTGTTGGTGCTCGCTGCTACCCATGCCCGTTCCTGCAGGCGCTATCTCCCTGGCGAAGATCTCCAGAGCTTTCTTCTGTTTGTGACACACAGCCAGCCATAACACCACCTCTCTGGGAGACTGGGGGAGGGGCAGCGGGGGTAATCACAAAATTAAATAAACATATTTAGACTCTGTAGGCAGATTTTTTTATGCAGAGCTTAATTAGTACATTAACCACAAATAGTCATTCAGAAAATGCCACAACAGCCTAAAGGAAAGCAACTCTCAAATCTTACATGACAAAGCTTTCATCTACATTGCCTATAGAAGATCCTACTAAGCCAGCTGGTCCTGGGGTCCAAACAGACCCCAAAGAGCCCCCGGAGAGAAAGCCCATACCAATGATTGAGAAAACAAACTATTTGACACAATGAAAAGAATCAACCAAAAGTTACACGGTGACAAAATCTCTGACCCCCATGACTGACCCAAAATGAAGAACAGCCTTGACTGTGTAGAGACCTTCTGACTATGGCCTTGCTACTCTCTTGTCCACAGTCAGATCAGGCTCTGGAGAGAAAACAGACTGTACTCCTCTTCCTCAGCTCCAGACAAATGTTTAGTACCCTCAGAAGACACAAAACCTTTGAGACCCTGAGGAATCCCATATCTGCAAAAAAGCGGCCAGATTTACGACATGTTGCCGTTAAATTTCAGCAACAAATGGAGCCCAAAAAAATTAATGGTCACAAAACCGATGCTCCCTAAATGTTTCGGGACAATGGGAAAATGTCTGACCTTGAGAGAGGAACCTTGACATTCCATGCTGGGAATTCTGCACAACTTTAGGTCACAGTTTTAAGACGGCAGCCAAAACCCAAGTGTGTCTCGTAACACATGAAAGAATAAGTGTTGCTTTGGCATCGAGGTCACAGAGGTGTTCGTCAGAAAGCGAGGTGTACCAAGGAAGGAAAAGTGATCTCTACTAAGGAAGGAAAAGTGAACTCTACTAAGGAAGGAAAAGTGAACTCTACTAAGGAAGGAAAAGTGATCTCTACTAAGGAAGGAAAAGTGAACTCTACCAAGGAAGGAAAAGTGAACTCTACCAAGGAAGGAAAAGTGAGCTCTACTAAGGAAGGAAAAGTGAGCTCTACTAAGGAAGGAAAAGTGAGCTCTACTAAGGAAGGAAAAGTGAACTCTACTAAGGAAGGAAAAGTGAACTCTACTAAGGTAGGAAAAGTGATCTCTACTAAGGAAGGAAAAGTGATCTCTACTAAGGAAGGAAAAGTGATCTCTACTAAGGAAGGAAAAGTGATCTCTACTAAGGAAGGAAAAGTGGACTGTACTAAGGAAGGAAAAGTGGACTGTACTAAGGAAGGAAAAGTGGACTGTACTAAGGAAGGAAAAGTGGACTGTACCTAGGAATGAAAAGCGAACTCTACTAAGGAAGGGAAAGTGAAGTTGAGGCTGCATAAGGCCGTTGCTTGGCAAATAAGAACAGCACTGTGCTGTGGCTGTCAGGTCTAGCCCAGGGTCATGGTGAAAAAAGGCCTGAGACCTGCAACGCATTTGGGATTTCCCAAGCTGATGTTAAGTTGTAATTCTTGTTTATTTAGATTGCTAAATATTTTTTGAGATAAATCTAGAGATGTAAATAAATCTCCCCCATGTCAAATTAGCCCTTTAAATTGTATTGGAAGGTTGAATGAATTTGTTGCCAGCAGGCGCCCAGTGCATAAAGAAGCATGAAACAGGCTTACTACTACCCCTGACCCACTTAGATACAGATGGGGGGCTCACAAATGCCCCCCTATAGCCTCCTTCAGCCCACTATTGGCCCAATGTCGAGATGCAACCCACAGCTTATGAAGTAGAAAGACAGCGTGTGATAGGGAGAGAAATGAGAAAGCAAGAGGGAGAGAAAGACAGCGAGAGAGGGAGAGACTAAAGAACAGAGGGGTTATTGTCAACATTGGGGCCTACCACACAGGCTGTGGACAGAGTCTCAGTTGGATAGATCAATCCCTAACCTCTACACACACACACACACACACACACACACACACACACACACACACACACACACACACACACACACACACACACACACACACACACACACACACACACACACACACACACA
>JACXGJ010018313.1:0-10340 GCA_016801105.1 Esox niger
TTCTGAGGGAGACTTGTAGAGGAGTGGGCTTCTGAGGGAGACTTGTAGAGGAGTGGGCTTCTGAGGGAGACTTGTAGAGGAGTGGGCTTCTGAGGGAGACTTGTAGAGGAGTGGGCTTCTGAGGGAGACTTGTAGAGGAGTGGGCTTCTGAGGGAATGGTGGATAGTATTTCTTTGTCATGTTCCTGCAGACAAACATCATCTGATCACTGACACCCTGTCGACACAGAAGACGAAACATCTGCACTTTTCACTTGGTATTAAAATCTGTGAACTTACTGGCCTACTTAAAAACCCAAATGGTCTGAAACCATGCAGGAAAGCACAAACACCCACCACAAAATATATATATTTTTTTAATATCTGTTAAGATATTTTCTGCCTTATTAATTTATCCTCACTGCTTGCACCCTCTCAATCAGAGAGGGAAAACTGTTTTAAACATTTTATTTCAATCCATGATGGAATAACTAATTGAAAAACTATTCAACTGACAAAGGTATATGACCAAAACTATTGGAACATGTGACTGACAGATGTTTCTTGTTGACCAGGTGTTGCCTTTTAGGTTGATTGTTCAAACCTTAAATAGCTCTGCATGACTAGTCTAAGTTTCCATCCTTGGTTTAAACCTATAAAGACTGCATTCTTGTTCAAGAGGATAAACCAACATGAAGACCAGAGAGCTGTCTATGGGAGAAAAGCAAGCCATTGTCAAGCTGAGAATAAAAGGAAAATCGACCAGAGCCATTAGACAAACATTGGGCATAGCAAGCAAAAGTTCTGCAACACAATCTTATGGACTGATGAGACCAAGATTAAACACTACCAAAGTGATGGAAAGGCCAAAGTGTGAAGAAAGAAAGGAACTGCTTATGGTCCGAAGCATACAAGCTCATCTAAGAAGCATGGTGGAGGTAATGTCATGGCTTGGGTGTGTGTGCATGGCTGCTTCTGGAACAGGCTCATCAATATGTATTGATGATGTAACTGATGAGGGTAGCAGCAGAATGAATTCAGAAGTGTACAGAAACATTTTGTCTGCCAATTTACAGAGAAATGCATTTAAACTAATCGGGAGGAAGTTTATCATGCACCAGGACAATGACCCAAAGCACACTGCCATCAAAACCAAGGATTTCATCAGGGAAAAAAGTGTAATGTTTTAGAATGGCCAAGTCAATCACCTGACCTTAACCCAATAGAGCATGCATTTCACCTCCTTATGAGACTGAAGGTAGAATCACCCCGAAACAAACAAGAACTGAAAGAAGCTGCGGTAGATGCCTGGAATAGCATCACAAATGAAGAATGCAACAGTTTGGTGATGTCGATGGGTCGCAGGCTTGTGGCAGTTATTGCAAGCAAGGGTTACGCCACCAAATATTAAGTTATTTTCTTTAAGATTATTTGTTCCTTTACTTTTGCTCACCTAAAAATGTTGCGGTCTAATACAAACGGTGATATGTCCTATGTTGTTTCACACATCTAGATGTGAATACCAGGAAATGAAAGCTGAAATTCTGAACTCTTGTCTCATACTCATCTTTTGATCTAAAACCCAAAGGGTCTTCAGTGACCATCAAAGTCAAAGGAATTTGCCTTGCCATTCCAATACCTTTGGAGGGGACTGTACTTGGAGGAAACGCGTCATGATTGTTGATGAGGCAAGGCTATAATCGGGAATTGGGGATGGAGGGTATTACATGCCGATATTAAAGATGCACATCTGAATAAAATAAAGTATCTTCACTCTTCGAGAAAAAGCACAGGCTTTCCCACAAAACTATGTCTGGTGTATTTGGAATCCCGGCAAACTCATACATTTCATGAATCATCAGTTTCAAACATACTTAGACACAGACACATAATAATATACCGTACTGGTTGGAAGGGACGTGCTTGTGGTTTCCTGATACACCAAGTCCCGTGGGTCTGTCATGTCCTCACATGGTCTTTCCTGTTATACAGATGGCATTGACTTCTTCCAACACCCAGGTGGCAACACTCTCTGAGCTTAACATTGACAAGACTTCTCTTCTTCTGCAGGAAGTTCTTCTCCAGACTTCAAAGAACGTTGCTGTAACCCTGGAGTACACCCTTTTATTCTCTGCTAACATCAAGGCTGTGACACGCTCCTACAGGTTCATGCTCTACAACCTTCATAGAGTACATCCTTACCTCACTCAGGAAGCAGCACCGGTGCTTGTCCAGGCACTTTTCATTTTACTTCTGGAATACTGCACCCCTCTCAGAATGCTGTGTCCCACCTGGTGGTCAACCTCCCCAAGTGCTCCCACGTCACCCCACTTTTTCACACACTTCTCTGTGTTCCAGTTAAAGCTTGTATCTGCTGCCAGGCTATTGTTCTTGCCTGCGGAACAAGAAGTTGAGATTTTCCTCCCTGTCTTCAAGCAATACCCAAACTCTAAATCCCTACACAGTCTCATTCAGCCACTTCTGCTGTTCCAGATCCATGCAATATCTGAAATCTCACCTTATCACAGGGTGCTTAAAATACACTGTATGGCAAAAAGTATGTGGACACCTCTACACGCTCTATTGAGTTCAGGTTTTTCAGCCACACCCATTGCTCACAGGTGCATCAGTTACAGCACTTAGCCATGAAATCTCCATAGACGAACATTGGCAGTACAATGAGTCTGAAAAGCTCAGTGACTTTGAACGAGGTTCTTTCATAGGATGCCACAGTTTCCACAAGTCAGTTCATGAAATGTCTGCCCTAATAGATTCAGTCAACTGTGAGTGCTATAATTGTGAAGTGGAAGCATCGAGGAACATCAACAATCTAACCACGACGTGGGGGACCAGGCAAACTCACAGTGCAGGCCTGAGTGTTGAAGGGCTTTTTAAAGGTTGAACTTTATAAAGGTGGAAAAGGATATAAAAACATATATAAAGCCTTGCAAATGCCAGTCAGTACTGTTGAATTACAAACTAAGAAGTGGAACATTTGGGGATCTCTTAATATCTAGCCAAGGTCAGGTAGACCAAGAAAGATTTCAACCAAAACTGCTAAAATAAATAAAATACTAAGAAAAACCCACAGGTAACCTCAAGAGAAATTCAGGTTGCTCTGGAAAAAGACGGTGTGGTTGTTTCAAGGAGCACAATATAACGAAACTTGAGAACAAAAATGAGCTGAATGGTCGAATTGCCGAAAAGAAGTCTTCACTGTGCCACAAAGCCCGGTTACAATATGCCCGACAACACATTGACACGCCTCACAGCTTCTGGAACACTGAAATTTGGAGTGACAAGAAAAAAATAGAGCTTTATGGTCACAAGCATAAACGCTATGTTTGGAGAGGGGTCAACAAGACCTATAGTGAACAGAAAACCATCCCCACTGTGAAGCATGGTGGTGGCTCACTGATGATTTTGGGGGGGGTGAGCTCTAATGGATTGGGGATTCTTTTGAAAATGTATGGCAAGATGAATGTAGCATGTTATCTGAATATTCTGGCAGATTTGCATTCTTCTGCATGAAATCTACACATTGGGACAGTCTTGGAAGACAATGATGCAATTCAGGTTAGTAATTAAAATAGGGCCATTTTGAAAGCTACACCCTCCTTCCATGAATTTTCCCAAATAGGCCTATATTACATTTTTCTAACCAAAAACTGTATCGAGACTATTCATCTGTTTCTTTTACCCAGTTTTCCTACTTAATTGGCAAACAGCTCACGCCAATTAGCGTTGGTACCCAAATGGAATCCAGGCGCTAATCACCCCTCACTGAATGTCTGACGTCAGTGGATGAATGCACGATACTCCAGATGAATGATCAGACCTTGGTTCAATTTGAATAACTTACAAATGAAATACAAGATTTCCATGACCATTCAAAAACGTTATTAGACTATTATTGAAACATCACACAAACGATATAGGCTACTTATCACACATTACTGTGTTTCAATAGGAGATTCAGCTTACTGTTTAGGCTAATTCATCTAATGTACATCTAAAATGTATATTAACCAATGTATTATGCTTAAAAAGTATTCACTAAATGAAATACCAAGGGTATTGTTAAGCAGTCACAAGTAACTAATGTTTTAGGAGAAAAAGGAAACTAAATTGCACACGCATTTTCTCTGCTTATTTTGCTGAAGATTAAGATCTTACAAATATATTAGGCTGAATAATTATTCACTAAACGAAATACCAAGGTTATTGTTTTATTGTCAATTCTTACTAATTCAACAAAGGTATTAGAAGTTACTGTTTTTATTTTAGGAGAAAAAGACGCACACATCATATTGTCTCTCTTAGATTGTAGGTTACATTGTTTTTTAGTTGTTACATGAGCATGTCCAGCTCAGGAACCTGGTCTAATTGAATCTAATGAAAAGCAATGATGTCAATGGATGAATGGGCGATAACTCCTCATCCACCCAGACACACCATTGCATGTGTCTGAAGATGAGGGCAGGAAGTGGATATAATCTGAACTCTGTGAGCAGGTCAGACAACTCAGACACAATTCACAGTGTTCAGTTCACAATGGCAAACCGAACCCGACGATTTGACGCCCTGAACGCATTGCAGAAGCTGCAAGATTTAGATGAGATGGAGTCAGATGGAGGATCAGAAACAGATCCTGAAATTGACGAGTCAGATGCCGGGTCTTCATCTGATTCAGATATTGAACCACCAGCGATCCAGCCTGAGACTGCTCGTTAATAAACAGAAACCAACCAACAGTGACCCCAAATGTGAGACAGGAGTCAGGAAGAGACAGCACCATTTGGGTCAAATGCATTGTATCAACTATATCAAATGTATTTCTCCTGTGTGTTATTCATTCTTTGAAATGTATTGTGTTTATCATGCAAGCAAGCACGTTTATTTATATAGCACAATTCATACATAGAAGCAATTCAATAAAGCGTTACAGTGAAAATAGAAATAATGCAATAGAATCAAAACAGTCAGATCCATCATCAGCAGATTGTTCCATTTACATAGAGGTCAGTCCTCTGATAGCACCAGAACCTGCATTACAATTGGTAAAATACAGCATAATAATAAAACATAGAATAAGAAAATAGAAATAGAATATAAAAACATAGCTATAAAAGCTGTAAGACTAAACAGTGCTGTATAGGAAGCTATAAGGCTCTCAGTGGGGTTAAGTTTGAGAGCTCAGTCATAGGCACGTGAAAAGAGAAGTGATTTTAGCCTGGATTTAAAAATGGACCCGTTTGGTGAACGTTTAAGATCGTCTAGTAGTTTATTCCAGTTGTGTACAGCATAACTGCTAAACACAGCTTCTCCATGTTTAGGTTGGACTCTGGGCTCTACTAACTGACCTGTGTTCATGGATCTAAGAGCCCTGCTCAGTTTATATTCTTCAAACATATAAGAAATGTATTCGGGTCCTAAACCACTCAGAGATTTATAAACTAAAAGCACCACTTTAAAGTCTATTCTGTAACTGACCGGAAGCCAATGCAAATATTTAAGAACTGGAGTGATGTGCTTTGTCCTCTTGGTCCTGGTTAACATTCTAGCTGCTGCATTCTGAATGCAACAGTCTGGGGAATCCAGTTAAGAGGCCATTACAGTAGTCAACCCTACTAGAGATAAAAGCATGGATGAGCTTCTCTTGGTGTTTTTGGGAAACCGTTTTTTTTATTCTGGATATATTTTTCAGATGGTAGAATGCTGTTTTGGTGACCGATGTGATATGACTGTTAAATGTGAGGTCTAAGTCTATCAGAACACCGAGATGTAGCTGTCTGGCTCTGTGTAACTCATTGTTGAAGCTACCAAGGCTTTGTTTATAGATGTCATAGTGAATTAGAAGTTTAGTTTTCCTCCACTTACGTTCTGCTTTCCTACATTCTCTTTTCAGGGTTTTTACCATCATGGTGGTTCTCCATGGTGTTTTCTGTTTGCTCATAGTTTTCTTTACCTTTACTGGTACCCTTCAATGTAAAACAGAGGTATTCAAAAGAAGTGTAGATTATCCATGCGCATATCTTTCGATTGTCACACACTAGTCGATCATATCTCTGATTTTACCATGTAAAGTGAGGGAATAAAGTATGATCCCCTGCTGATTTTATATGTTTGCTCACTGACAAAGAAATGATCAGTCTATAATTTTGATGGTAGGTTTATTTAAACAGTGAGAGACAGAATAACGACAAAAAAATCCAGATTTATAAATTGATTTGCATTTTAATGAGTGAAATAAGTATTTGATCCCCTCTCAATCAGAAAGGATTCTGCCTCCCAGGTGTCTTTTATACAGGTAACGAGCAGAGAAGTTCTATTAACCAGTATGTTTCCCTGGTGCAACTCTGTAATGTAGTAGGCCCATTTATTCCTTATGAGTTAATGCCTCAAGGATGCTAACTCCCTCTATTTATCTGTCCCCCTCCCTCCCTCCCTCCATCCCTCCATCCCTCCCTCCCTCCATCTCTCCCTTCATCCCTTCATCCCTCCATCCCTCCCTCCCTCCCTCTCTCCCTCCCATTATCCCTCCCTCTCTCTCTCCCTTTATCCGTCCATCTCTCCTCCCTCTATTTTACCTCTCTGCTCTGGTACCTCCCAGCCTGTTTAATCTAAACCAACGACTGCATCAGCGTTACTCTTGGGGAGATGCTTCTCAGGGGCGTGGAAATCTGTCCCAAAATTTGATTTACTCTCTATTACACACATGTACACACACACACACACACACGCACACCTCTTGTCTTACTTAGTATTCAACAGCATCCCCATCTTTTCCTGTCATTTAAATTCCAATCTCCTCTTTCAGACTGAAGCCGGGGGTGGTGAATCTGGGGTCAGTTATAAGGAGTTATAGTAGTATAACTCTCTCTCCATCCAGAGTTATAGATATGAAGGTAATCATTGATTTCCCTGAAGGCATTCAGTCACTGTCACAAATGGCCAAAGTAATCTCCAACAGACTGATGCCTCACTGGAAACTATCCTGGAAGAATTTATCAACTTAGATACTTTCACGTTTTGTTACTTATTAAGATGTTGTGATACATCTAAATCTACTAGTTCTAATACTAAATAATTAAGATGTGCAAAGCAATCTTAGTCAGTGTCTTTTTAACACCCGACGGTCTAGACAGTGTCTTTTTAAACACCCGACGGTCTAGACAGTGTCTTTTAAACACCCGACGGTCTAGACAGTGTCTTTTTAACACCCGACGGTCTAGACAGTGTCTTTTAAACACCCGACGGTCTAGACAGTGTCTTTTTAACACCCGACGGTCTAGACAGTGTCTTTTTAACACCCGACGGTCTAGACAGTGTCTTTTAAACACCCGACGGTCTAAACAGTGTCTTTTAAACACCCAACGGTCTAGACAGTGTCTTTTAAAAAGACACCTTTCTTAAATTGACACTTTTCTATCAGTACCAGCATTAACTTTTTCAGCAATTTGAGCTACAATAGCTCATCTGTTGGATCGGACCACACGGGCCAGCCTTCGCTCCCCACATGCATCAATGAGCCTTGGCCGCCCATGACCCTGTCACCGGTTCACTGCTTTCCCTTCCTTGGACCACTTGTGATAAGTACTCACAAATGCAGACCAGGAACACCCCACAAGGGCTGTAGTTCTGGAGATGCTCTGACCCAGTCATCTAGCCATAACAGTTATGCCCTTGTCAAAGTCACTCAGATCCTTACACACATTTTTCCTACTTCAAACATATCAACTTTGAGGACAGAGTTAATGTTCTTCACTTCACTGGTCAGTGGTCATAATGTTATTGCTGATCGGTTTATACATATGTGTGTGTGTGTCTGTTTTTGCTTCTTCACGTGTTTGTGTGTATGTGTGCATATTAAGGAGGTGTGGTGCTTTTGCCATCCAGGACTGCAGATGTGAATGTGCTGCCTGATTGGCTCTGCTGGCCAGGAAGAGAGTGAATGAGAGGTGAACATAGAGAGACAGAGAAAAGCATCACCACAGCAGCTGTATCCAAGTGTTTTGTCTAACAAAAAATATTCAAAATATTTTATATTCTTTTTCTCTTCCACCTTCTGTCCCCTTGAGTCGTTTATAGTCATACCTAAGAAGGTGAATCTTGCTGTTTGCCCTGAGTCGTTTATATTCATGCCTAAGAAGGTGTATCCTGATGTTTGCACTGAGCTGTTCATAGCATACAAAGATTGAACAGAAGCGGTTCAAGAACTAATCCGTGAGGAACTCCGCATGTCATAGCCACCCATCAGATTCATGATTACCAATGGTGACAAAGTAACTCCAGCTATCCAGATACGATCTGAACCAATCAAGGACTGTCCCGGAGAGTCCTAATCAATTTTCCAGCCTACCTAGAAGTGTTCTATGATCTACAGTATCAAATGCTGCACTGAGATCTAATTGAACCAGAACTATTATTTTATCGGAGTCAGTATTTTGACTTATATAATTTAAAACTTTAATCAGGGCCATTTCTGAGGTCGGAAACCCGACTGAAATTTGTCTAAGAGACCGCTTGAGTTCAGAAAATTGCTGAGTTGAGTGAAGACAACCTTTTCAATGTTCTTGGTTACTAAATGGAGATTTGAAAAAGATCTATAGTTGTTCAGTATTGATGCTTCTTATCCTGTCCACACACATATTCCACACACACACGTATCCCACACACCCATAACATACACACATGAGATATCCCACACAGAGACATCACACGCACTGACACACACAGAGACACTACACACACACACACATGCACACACACACACATTCACACATAGCACACACATAGGCAGTGACCCATCACACAGTCATTACACACGCACACAAAACATCACGCACAGAAGCATCACTCACAGAAGCATCACTCACAGAAGCATCACTCACAGAAGCATCACTCACAGAGAAATCACACACAGACACACACAGAGACAAAAAAAACATTCAGTCAGTCTGTCTGTCTGTCTGTCTGACTGACCATTATTACAGTTGTTTTCTAACAGGTTTATATATCAGAGGTTAGTGCTAGTGCTAACCCTAGTTAGTAAAGGAATGGCAAACTATGGGAAATATAAATGACTTCTCAAGACACCTCATACCACTCCTCTGATTTATCAGCAAACAACTTTAGGATCATTCAGAAAATAAAATGGTTTTCTAGAGTTCACTGTCAGTGGTCCACTTCTGTCACATAAAGAAATCTTTATGGCGCTGAATATTGATGCTGAGTGGATCCCTGAAGAAAGGAAGAAAGATTGTTAGAGAATAAACCTCTCTGACTATTGTTTTGATAGACTACTGATTACTTTCTCAGTGGCAGATCAGACAGTATAGAGCAGTTGATTGTGTTATGACTGGCTCTGTTTGCCTCTGTTTCAGATGTCTGTTCTGCTTACCTTCTCAAACATCTCTCAGTTTTACAACCTGCTCATTATGTGGTCCAACTGTGTTTCTAGGCCTTGAAAACACTTGTCTTCAGTGATATAATGACACTGAAGATTCAGGAACTTCAATACGGCACATGACTGCCAGTTTCAAACAGCCATTCTGTCAGTCTGTCAGTTTAAAGTCGATATGCTCTTTATTTCCTCACGTCCTCTGGCTCGTTATGCCGTTTTTCTCTTCCTCTCTCTTTCTCCTCTCTCTCTCGTGTGCACCCACAAAGCACACACCCACCAAACAAAGACAGTTTAAGATAGACAGGAAACAGATAGTAGGCTGGACAATTACCAGACAAGGATGGACATTCTACACACCCAGACAGAGGATGCCATCAATTTATCTTCATTCTTAACTCACTGACACAATCTAAACAGTCACATGGACAGGGAGTACAAGGCTTCTTCTATGTATCTCTCCATCTCTTTGCCTCTGTTCCCACCTTACTCTCTTTTTCTCCCTCTCTGTCCTCTTCTTTTCTACCCCCTCTTGCTCTCTTTCTGTCCCTCCCAGTCTCCCATTGCTGTCTCTTCTTCCATCCCTTCATCACTCACTTATTTCCCATTTTTCTCTGCATTTTTCCATTGTTCCCTTGCCCTCCTTTCACTTTTCTTTTCCCATTTTCTTTTGTTTTTGTTTTAAAGAATGCTTACCTACCATTAGTGTCTGTACCAGTTTAACTGATCTGTTCTCTGTTTTGTCTCTGCAGGTTACGTGTAACTGTTTCACCATCAGTGATGCAGAACTGCAAGAGATTGGCGTAGGACTCTACCCCAGGTGAGAGACAGGGTTAGGGGTTAACACCAGCTGACAGGAGCCAATGCAATATTAAAGGTTGAGATGCAGGGCCTGAGCTTCCTGGTGCAGGGTCCAATCACCCGTAGGCTTCCTCTTCCTGGTGCAGGGTCCAATCACC
>JACXGJ010018314.1:0-10338 GCA_016801105.1 Esox niger
TCTGTGTGGTTGTGACATTAAGCAGTGTGTCCTGACTCTGTGTGGTTGTGACATTAAGCAGTGTGTCCTGACTCTGTGTGGTTGTGACATTAAGCAGTGTGTCCTGACTCTGTGTGGTTGTGACATTAAGCAGTGTGTCCTGACTCTGTGTGGTCTTTAAAGATCCAATGGCACTTCCTAAGAGTAGGGGTCTGATGACCTATTTTTTTCTGGCAAAATATAAGAAATGGAAGGGTTTCAAAGATTTTAAAAGACAAAATTAAGATTAAGACTTTAAAAGACAAGGCCCACTGAATGAAATACAACTGATTCTCATGAAGATGGTAATGCAGAGATTGGATATAAACACTGAGAAAGTATTGGTGCAAAAAGAAAAAATTGATATTGAGAATGCAAAGTTCCATTTAGACATAAGGTTGGTTGAGCCGAGCAGATCCTTGGGATGGAGGAGGGCACAACATACATTAAGCTGTAACAAATAATAACAAATAGGCTATATTAAATTGTCAATTAATTAATTATCATTAATTAACATTCACCCTTAAATAAGGGTGGGGCAATAGAAATGGTAATCCATAATTTAGTTTTCTTTGTACAGCCATTAACAACTTCTGCTAAATTTAGCCACTTCTCCCAAATATCTGCTAACTTTAGCCACTTCTCCCAAACGTCTGATAATTTTTGCCACTTCTCCCAAACTTCTGCTAACTTCAGATACTTCTCCCAAACTTCTGCTAATCTTAGCCACTTCTCCCAAACGTCTGATAACTTTAGCCACTTCTCCCAAACTTCTGCTAACCTTGGCCACTTCTCCCAAACTTCTGCTAACCTCAGCCACTTCTCCCAAACTTCTGCTAACCTTAGCCACTTATCCCAAACTTCTGCTAACTTTAGCCACTTCTCCCAAACGTCTGATAACTTCAGCCACTTCTCCCAAACGTCTGATAATTTTAGCCACCTCTCCCAAACTTCTGATAACTTTAGCCACTTCTGCCAAATGTTTGCTAACTTAAGTCACTTCTTCCAATCTTCTGCTAAATTTGGCCACTTCTCCTTAACGATGAATGATAGTAATCAGGGTGTAAGATGGTCAAAATAAAAATCTAAAAAAACACCTTTATCATCTCTATATCTGCTTTGATGTCACCAAAATGTTATTTGGATGTTACAATGTAACAATTAAAAATGTACCTCCATATAATTTTTTTTATCTAATAGTGGCTTACGTTTTAAATGTTTTTTTAACGGAATATTGGATTAAAGTTTTTTTCATTTTATGGAACTGTCAAACATTAAGTTAATTTATGATTGAAATGTTTTCATTTCAAAATACAATTCTTCTGCATTTCATTTTGTTCAAACCATTTGCCTAAATCCTTAAACCAATGTAATATGTTTGGGTTGTAGATATCAGATTCCCAATGTAATGTGTTTGGTTTATAGATAACAGATAACCAATGTAATGTGTTTGGTTTGTAGATAACAGATAACCAATGTAATGTGTTTGGGTTGTAGATATCAGATTCCCAATGTAATGTGTTTGGTTTGTAGATAACAGATAACTAATGTAATGTTTTTTGGTTGTAGATATCAGATAATCAATGTAATATGTTTGGGTTGTAGATAACAGATTCCCAATGTAATGTGTTTGGTTTGTAGATAACAGATAACCAATGTAATGTGTTTCGTTTGTAGATAACAGATAATCAATGTAATGTGTTGGGGATGTGTTATGGAAATTATTGAACTAATTTATTTTTGAGACATGCTTGCTTACCTATTACCTGGTATGTAAACTCAAGTTTTTTGGTTGTGACACACATGTCTGTATAATAATAGCAGAGGATCATTAGGAACTCTGAATGAGGGCATCTGTCCTTTGTTCCTTAGGAATTTAGGAGAGGGGTATCTGGAATTTGCCTAGGGGTCATCATTGACAAGTATCAGCAGATTATAGGGTTACTCGTAAATCTGCCCATTTGTATAAACTCATTAGAGCATCTATTGTCTGTCCAGATTTAGTCCTCTTCAGGGATAAACAAGTTACCCATGTAAGGGAAGTCAGCCTGCCCTTTGGGTGAAAACTAGGATTGTGATACAACAAAGGGTAATGTGTTTTTTTGCTTTAAGACAGATGTGTAGCATCTTACCACACCCCTTTTAACTGTAATATACTGACTGTTCATGTGTTTATGGCAGAGACTCCTCGGATGATTATTCTGTAAGCTTTTGATGTGTCTCTCTATTTGCAAATAAACTGTTAATTGTGCCAAGAGAATTTGGTCTCTGTACTTACTACTTTAGAAGTGTTCATAGATGGAAATACCATCACAGTTGCAGATATCAGATAACCAACCCTATTTAAGTGCCTTCCTTCCTCATTTCTATACTGTTCTGTTTCATGTTCATTCTTGACACTTTTTTTACTTTTTTTATTATTAATGTCCTCTGTTCTCCCAGCGTCTGTGTCCTGTCTCCCTCTTGCTTGTGACACCCAGTTTTTTTTATTGTCATATCATGTACAAGAACATGGTAAAGTACAGTGTCACAAATGTTATTACAGACATCTTCCCCTCAAATTATTCCTTTACCTCTCTCACTCACTTTCATTGTTCTAAAACGTAGATGAACCGGCCTCTGGCCATTTTTATTCATGATTGCTTTTTGACAAATGATGGTTGTAAGTGTTTATACCTCGACAACCCTTTGCCTAGAGTGTTAGAATTGAAATGATTTTGTTTGGTTATGAAATGGCTGTGTTTTATAAATAACAATATGGTGACAGTTGTGCTTTATAAAGATAGAGATTTGCAAATAAGTGAGATTGGAACAGAGCTTTCTATGAAAACAGGTGAATTGACATTAATGGTTGGGAGAAATGTTTGTCCTTCAGGAATTTGGCAAATGGATTTGTCTATATTGTTCATAGAACCAGTTTTAATGTTTTAGTGATTGTAAAAACCTGTAGATGAAACATTACGTGAGCAACTAATACAACTTGTTTTGAATCAGGCACATTATTTTCCTCTCCTCAGCCTGTTCCTAGGATATTGGTGTACAACACTAAGTGCTGGATTGTGTTTTATGTGAATATGGATTTTTTTCTCCGTTTTTTTTTGTTGATGTTTTTCAAAGTAATATTATTCATAGAAAACTCTCTTGGATTTTCGGAGCCCATGCAAAATAATAAACCACATCAGAAAAATGTGTTAAGGTTTTATGAAAGTTAAAAAAAGTTCATCTTGATTAGCGCATTTGGCATATTGGTACTACTATTTTATATGAAAATAACAAATAGTTAATATGAGCGATGTACATATGCATTTGTAAGAAGGTTTAAGGGGAAAGTTAAACGACTTGTGTCAACCCATCAAATGTGGTTATCAATATTAGCAACTGAGTGATTAAAAGCAAGTACCACACAAACAAGGGCAGCACATTAATTGCCAAATATTCTGTTATGTTGGTTTTTTTAAGCCAATAATCTCTTAACAGCTGTGGGGTAATGTAAATTAGATATCAACTGGGAACCTGCAATGTTTGACATTTGTGAGAATTGTTTGTTCTTTACGCAGCTTGAGGTGGAACAGAGAAAACTGTATGTACTTCATAATATTTTAGCAAGCTACTTATAAATGGGCTGCGAGCTACCAGTAAATCCATGTATATTTTATATTCACTGGTCATGCCTAATTATTTTATGTAATCTTATGCTTACAACTGATTTGCATACCTTGTATTATTAGTAAAATCTAAAACTGATGTTATTTCTTTCTTTGGTTTGTAAATGTTAAAAGCCACCACACCACCAAGTAAAATTGTAGGTATATAAAGAATGTATGTATATTCTGTAAATATGTGTTTAATGAAAAATAATATAATAATAATCCCATGCCCCCCAGATGTTGACATTTCTTTCGCCAGTCCCTGTCACTCAAATATGTTGTAAAGGATCCTTCTGGATAACAACAAAATAATTATGTCACTACCATGCTGAAAATTTACTTTTAGACACCAAGTCATAATTAATTAACATAATATAAAAAGAGAAGCCATCATGACACACTGGGAAATGTATTTCTGTTCAATATTCTGCTCAGATGCAGAAGACTTTGTGGGTCCTTTGTGGTTAACAACTAGCTAACTACATCTAAGACATGTTTGCACAAAAGCTAGAGATTGATTGATGACAGTTGAGCCTTCTGTTGCAGTAAAGAGCCCTAGTCAACAGTAATTTGAGCTTTCACACAAAAAGCTGTCACTGGCTTGAGTAAAGTTTGGCTCAGGTGAAATAGTGTCCTCTGTCTTTAAAAAATCTTCAGCAACTTGCCAAAGCCCAAAACTTTTACAAGAGACACACACTCTTTCTGTCAGGAATACTGAGCTTCATTAACTATGGATGAATATAGTACCCAGATATTCTATTAGATACACACATTTTATAGCCTCCAGTCTTCACCTCTTCTGACATAGATACTGCAGACACGCAAGACACATGCCCACGCACACGTACACACACACACACACACACACACACACACACACGCAAAATAATGGAGTGAGTGCTTGACTGTGGAATGATTGTAACAGAACATCAACAGCATTTGTAAAGAGATAATGTCCAGGGTCTGGGTACACGGGAATGAAAATGTATCCTTTCATCATCATAATTTCTTTGTAGACGCTGTTATTTCACTCATTTCACACATCTCTCTTGAAGCTGAATAAATGCTTTTCCTGGAATTGCAGAAGCAATTTAAACCAAATGGGCTACAATGAAGTATTATGTTGTCATGGGGACCAGTGAAGCCCCCAGTTGCAAATATATTTAGTTCTAAAGAGAAAACAATATGAAAGTAAATAACATTTAAGACAGGATTTTCAAAATGTTTCAGGTACGTTATGAACTTTTTAAATTATAATTATAATGACTTGTTACTTTGTAATTTTTAACTGCACTGTCGGGAATAACAAAAACATTTTTTCCAAAACTTTTTATTGCAAATGACAAATAAACCTTTGGAACTTGAAATGTTTTTGAAATTGGACTTACCTGCTATGGTACAAACGAGAAACCAGGAAATCCCAGTTCAGCCAGCCCACAATATAAATCATTGCCCTCAAGATTCTAACCCAGGTCGCCCATGGGGATGACTGTGTCGCTAACCACTACACTACGGAGCTGGACCTTTGACAGGTGTCAGTACAGCCTCTTGTGTCTACCCTAAACAAAACCTCTTTGGGCACTGGCTGTTTCAACAGCTAATTGGCCATTCGTGAATGATATTGATACAGTTAAACTGACCAACGTTTCTTACTAAGTTTACCTCCACCACAAATTGGGTCTATGAATTGTATGGTGTTTGCCAGTGGCTATTTTAGCCACTGGCAAACACCATCAGCCAGTAATAGGCTTTACCAGTATCTACTAACTTACTGGAATAATCATAAGAATTTAATAATTGCTAGCGAGCCTGCCAAAGCTATTTCATTTCATGGCATAAGAATGTATTTATTTCATTCATAGCATAACAACGTGCTTTTTTATACGTTGATAGAATAGCTATCAATTAAGGTGGCGATAACTACGTTTTTCCTCAAGTGAAAAGACGGGAGAATTGTGGAATCTACCAGAAATAGTCGCAATACTGTATAACCGTGAAGATTTATTACGGCCCACAAATAAAATTCATAAATGTCGTTGCGTTGAGTAGATTCGAACTTAGGTCTTTCACGTGAGAGGAACTGCCTTTAACCTCTACACCACAGCATTACATGTTTCAGCAGTCGCTAGACACGTTGAGCATTGTATTAAACTGACTGACTTTTCTTATTAAGTTTACCTCCACCATAGCTTCTATGAACTGTATGGTTTTTGCTACTGGCCGTTTTAACATATTAGCCGGTAATAAGCTTACCAATATCTACTTTTTTCTTAGGAATATTCATAAGACTTGAGCAATTGCTAGTGATACCGAAGATTCCCTTTTCCATGCCAGAAGCGGTTGCAATATAACTGTACAGTTTTAGTTAAAGCTTACTATAATGTAACTACAGTATGTTGTAGCCAGCAAATGTGTTTGTCTATCCTGACCCGAAACAGATGCATGGAAGCGTACCTCTAAAATCCACCAGAAACAGATGCAATATAACCGTAAACTGTTTGATTTCACACTCATTATAATGTAGATACTCAAGGTTTTAGCCACTAAAGATTTTGTCTATATGGAATATTTCAAAATGCTTAATTCGCTTTGCCTGTAGTTTACAGGTCTGCTTCTATAACCACTACACTGTTTAACAAGGGGTATTCAGTCAGTCAGTCACTCAGTAAGAGACATTCCAATTCAAGTGAATGAGTGTGTCCAAAATGTTTTTGGCACTGTATGTGGCAAATCAAACAGAAAAAAATCAATAGTCTATTTCCTCTATCTGAGAGAAATACATAAATTCAGAAAGACTGCATTATTCTGGCACCAAATTACCCCCAGATGCACTCTGCCATTGTTACAGAAATTTAATTTGGTATGTATTAGCTTGCAGCCCAAATAGTTCCATACTGACAGTCAGTTTTGTGTGAAGACAACATCGGAAACAAGACGTCAGCTTCCAGTAATAAATTCTGATCCTGTGAAGTGGGTGAAAGTCACAGGTGAAACCGCAGACACCATCTTGTTTCCTAGAATCTCTATTTTTGGAATATGTCACGTAATTTACATAAATCATAAGTATCAAAGCCAATGAAGAATTTTCAAAATGTTCCTTTTCCCACAGTGGTTCTGGCAATGACACAACCCATCTAAATTTGGGACCAATCAGATGGTTTCTTGTTTTTGTGATTGGGGTGTCTGTTCAGAGTTTGATTCCTTGTGGCTAAAAATCGGACCTCCGTGGCTGAACATCTAGTCTGTGCAAGTCATTTGGCTTGCTAGGAAAAAAGGATTGTGTATTATGCTCTCCTTTATCTTATCAAACTGAAATGTTCCCTCACCAACACTTTTCCTTTTTATAAATGGAGACAGGTTTATGTATATTTAGGCAGGAGTTAGTGACAGCAGTAGCAGCATGATGATGAGAGCCTTGAGATCTTGCATGGTGAAGTTTCTTTTCGAGCTACGAGGGTCTATGCAAAATCTTTTCAGCCTTCTGAGTAGAAAAAGGGTAACACTTTCCGATAAGGGTACATGAACTACCATTAACAAATGCAATAGTTACCATGAACGACTGATGAACAAAGACATTAACAAATGGTTAATAATGATAATCCCTACTTTATTAATGATTTATGAATGCATTAACTTACCGGGTGTAGTGTCATTTTTTCATGTTGAAACAGAACATGAACTCATGTCGTTAGTGAGTGAGAATAAATATATGATAATCCATCACTTTACTTAAGGGGACACAAAATAATTAACTAATGGTGAAGTATCACTTATTGAGGATTTATTGCTACCAATGAGTAATTAGTTAGTGATTGTTAAGGTAGAATAATTCATCACTTTACATAAAGGGACACAAAATGATTACCTAACAGAAAGGTATCCTTTATTAATGCTTTATTTCAGCTCAATAGTTACTCACTGGGCCAAAAGAGTATGAACCAATGGTTTGGTGTTAGAATACTAGTGATAGCGCATAAGCCTCCTTTCAAGAATGACAGTATTAAACAAGTGTAGGCTATAAAGACAACTTGTAAAACAACCACTCTGGAAACATAGACATCATGAAAGAAAAGATGATGAATGTCTTGTGCAAAAAAATAAATAGTCACATTAATCAGTAAATCCAGTTTTATTTTGTCAAACCTTTTTTTACAGCAGACATTTCACAAAGTTTTTTATACAGCTGTAATGTTGTAATGTTGCTAGCATACAGCTATCCCTTACAGTGCAACAATTGTAAAGTTCCTATACAATTCAGTTACAAAATGTTATTATATTTATTTTAGGGATATTGTTAGGAGTGTTGTGTACGAAAATATAATATTCATACAGTACTAACCCTACAGTACTTTTTCAAATGAAGGCACCGCTATCATTGCATTTTAAATTCAACATCTGTTATCTGTCTTGTTCATAGTTATAAAATGTATATGCCTTTCCAACACTCTACATGCACTTTAACAGGTACGTCTCAAAATGTCCAGTGTACGTTTGTACATTGCTGACCTGGAAAACAGGACAAATTATGAGAAAGCAAACATGGCTTTTCCTTCAAGAGATACCGGAATACGCAGGTGTTTGGATCGTATTCAGTCCCAACGCAACTCGACCACGTCTCTCTGCCTCCTACTGGCCAACCATAGTAAGTGTCCTTTAATATATGTAATGTATCCCTATTTCAAACAATACAAAACCCTAAATGCAACCATACAGTTTGTATGCATTACACCTATTTGGAGACGCAAGTAGCCAGCCTCCTTTAGGAATAATGATTCCCAAGGATGTCACTAGAAAATCATGGATGTGGGGACTAAGCCCCGTTTTTGGGGGTCTGGGCATTCCCCCAAACATATTTTCATCATGTATTTTTAGAGTAACAATGGGTGTAAAATCTATCAAAATAAGGTTATTTTTGGTCAGGGTTGGCTAAACGTATACCTGTCTCATAGATTGTTTTAGACATTGGTCTAATATAACTTCAATCCTAACTAAATAAAGAACTTAAAGTCCACAGTCTTCATCCATCCAACACCAACAAAAGTCACAAATATGTCTGTACTATGTAGCCAAAATACTTTTGTTAACTACAGTTTATAGTAAATGAACATATACAGTATAATCTGTTTCTCAGCAAGATTTCTCTAAATCATTCTGAATAATTTCAAAAACAGATTTAGTCATTAGCCCATTCATCTCAGAAAAAAGTCATTAAAAAATATAATTAAAAAGAAACATTTAAATCCTCAGACACATCATCAGACCTTACGCTGGTTCAGTGGGTTCTGGGTTCCTCCTGGTGCAGGACAATGCCCGGCCTCATGGGGCCAGAGTGTATAGGCAGTTCTTGGATAACTAAGGCATTGATGCCATTGACTGGCCCTCACGTTCCCCAGACCTGAAACCAATTGAGAGCCTCTGGGATGTTATGTATTGGTGCATCCAACACCATCAAGTAGCGCCACAGATGGTCCAGGATCTCACTGATACCCTGATCCAGATCTAGGAGATCCCCCAGGACACCATCCACAGTCTCATCAGGAACATGCCCAGATGTTGTCAGTGCGTACAGGCACATGGGGGCCTTACACACGACTGAGTAACATTACGAGTTGCTGTGATGAAATTCACGCAAGTTGGAAAGTCCAATGATTTCAATTGTTTACTTTGATTCTTGGTGTGAGTTTGAAACCAGCCCTCAACAGGTTGATAATTTGGGCTTCCAATTACCGCTGATGTCATTTTGTTCTCAACGAATTACACAATGTACAGTAAAGATTTAATATATTAATTTTGAGACCCCATGAGTGATGTAAGTGTTCCCTTAATCTTTTTGAGAGAGTGTATGTAGATGGTGCCTTTCTCGTCATTTCCTTTCGTTCAGTCTAGAACCAGCTCATCATCATGCCGACATGGAGGGAGACCCTACTGCCAGGTTTCCCTATAGGAGGCCCTCTATATGCTGTCTTGTCTGTAGCTCTATTAGTTTAACAGCATTCTCATGTGGGTATTCCTCTGGTTCAGGTTGGTGAGGGAAGTGTGGAGTGCAATCTAGATTGCAGTGACTGTGTATCTGTTTTGGGGACATGCCAGTTGGAGCGGGTCCAGTGTGTCTGAGATGAGGGTGTTAATGTTAATCATAACCAGAGCAGGTGCTGTCAAGTGTTGTTTTGTGTTACCTGTCTCTAAGGAAGAAATGCAGGGATTAGGGAGTGAATAAGAAGACATACACAGCCCTGATTGGGAAAGTCTAAATACACAGCCCTGATTGGGAAAGTCTAAATACACAGCCCTGATTGGGAAAGTCTAAAAACACAGCCCTGATTGGGAAAGTCTAAATGCACAGCCCTGATTGGGAGTTTCTAAATGCACAGCCCTGATTGGGAATGTCTAAATACACAGCCCTGATTTGGAGTAGCTAAATGCACAGCCCTGATTTGGAGTATCTAAATGTACAGCCCTGATTGGGAAAGTCTAAATACACAGTGCTGATTGGGAAAGTCTAAATGCACAGCCCTGATTGGGAAAGTCTAAATGCACCGCCCTGATTGAGAAAGTCTAAATACACAGACCTGATTGGGAAAGTCTAAATACACAGCCCTGATTGGGAAAGTCTAAATACACAGCCCTGATTTGGAATATCTAAATGCACAGCCCTGATTGGGAAAGTCTAAAT
>JACXGJ010018315.1:0-10337 GCA_016801105.1 Esox niger
TATGTATATATATATATATATATATATATATATATATATATACAGCCCTGAAAGACATGAAGAGTCCACTGTTTAATTTGTTTCCAAAAAAGTAGAAAAGGCAAGGCCCAACCCTCATCTTTTAACCAAAGACACAGGTGGGCTGTTCACCATGTTATTGTTGAATGCTTCTGTTCCTCACTCAAAACTTTCCTTTTCAACTTTATTGGAAAGGAGATAAGGTGCAGTGGTCTCTTTATTTTTTTCAGAATGCTCATCATTTTGCATAGCCTGGCCGAAATTATGAAATTCAGGCATTGATTTTGAAAATATGACTTATCAAGGATAAGGATCACATAGTTGTTTGGCTCCTTTTTAAATCATGATGATAACAGAAATCACCCAAATGGCCCTGATCAAAAGTTTACATACCCTTGAATGTTTGGCCTTGTTACAGACAAGGCCAAACATGACCTTGTGACTTTATAAATTGCAATTAGTGTCTGTGTAACAAATGAGTTTCGTTAGCTCCAACGTGGATACACTGAACACCCTAGATACTGAGCGATGAGGCGCAGAAAATAGCTGTCAAAAGAGCTGCGTAACAAGGTAATGGAACTTAATGAAGATGTAGAAATATTAAAAAAGATAAAGAAATACTTCCAAAGCCTTGCTAATGCCAGCCAGTGCTGTTCAATTACTTATTAAGAAGTGGAAAATTTGGGGATCTGTGGATACCAAGCCAAGGTCAGGTAGACTAAGAAAGATATCAGGCAAACCTGCCAGAAGATTTATTCAGGATACAAAGAGAAACCCACAGGTAACCTCAGGAGAAATTCAGGCTGCTCTGAGAAAAGACGGTGTGGTTGTTTCCTGTAGCATAATACAACAATACTTGGACAAAAATGAGCTGCATGGTCGAGTTGCCAGAATGAAGCCTTTACTACACCAATGCCACAAAAAAGCCCAGTTACAGTATGTCAGA
The DNA here is from genome assembly GCA_016801105.1 of Esox niger. NCBI lineage: Eukaryota > Metazoa > Chordata > Actinopteri > Esociformes > Esocidae > Esox > Esox niger. Next base: position 965 of record JACXGJ010018315.1, read on the forward strand.
CAACACTTTGACATGCCTCACAGCTTCTGGCACACTGTCATTTGGAGTGACAAGACCAAAGTTCAAGCTTTATGGTTACAACCATAAGCGCATTGTTTGGAGAGGCCTATAGTGAACAATATACTATCCCCACTGTGAAGCATGGTGATGCTCACTGATGTTTTGGGGCAGTCTGAGCTCTAAAGGCACGGGGAAGTTATGGCAAGCTGAAACCAACGTGTATTCAGAAATTACGGGCAATTTGCATTCTTCTGCATGAAAACTGCTCGTAGGACTCTCTTGGACTTTCCAGCCCGACAATGACCCTAAGCACACGGCCCAGTTGACCCTCCAGTGGTTACAGCAGAAAAAGCTGCTGGTTCTGTTGTGGCCCTCAAAGTCTCCTGACCATAATATCATTGAGCCACTCTGGGGAGATCTCAAATGTGCGGTTCATGCAAGACAACCAAGGACTTTGCATGACCTGGAGGCATTTTGCCAAGACGAATGGGCAGCTATACCACCTGCAAGAATTCAGACCTACAGTTGAATGTGAATCCCATACGAAATAAAAGATGGGTTTTGCCTGCTCACTCATGTTTTCTTTACAAATGGTACATATATTACCAATTCTCCAAGGGCATGCACACTTTTGTGATCAACTGTTTATATATATATATATATATATATATATATATATATATATATATATATATATATATATATATATACACAGTACCAGTGAATTGTGCAGGTTTCATCATATTGCTTGATGGTTTGTGGGACTGCACTTTCAACATTTCTTCAGGATTTACTGAACTTCATGTTTTAATGTAATGATGTACTGTTCTTTCTCTTTGCTTATTTGTGCTCTCCTTTCTCTGACAACTTCAGTACTGACATAATGATGGTCTTCTGTATACCCACTCTACATTTTCACCCTCTTTACCTTATCTATTACATACCCACCCGAACGCATCAAGGAGGAAAGATATTACACAGATTACCTTTTAACAAGGCAACATCTGTTAATTGAAAAGCATTCCAGATGACCACCTCATGAAGCTGGTTGCGAGAATGCAAAGAGTGTGCAAAGCTGTCATCAAGGCAGAGGATTGCCCCTTTGATTAATCTGCCTAACACTTTTTTTGGTTACTACATAATTCCAAATGTGTTATTTTTACTCTACAATGTACAAATATATACCCTTGAATGAGTAGGTGTCCAAAATTTGACTGGTACCTTATCTATAATATTTCTTTGTGAAAGTTCTGACACATGGCTGACATGCTCTAATAAGTAATTTAAGTTGAATCAAGTAAGAACATAAATAAAGGCAGGGTTTGTTTACTTTTCAGAGATGATACTGTATTAAGCACTTGCCAAACCATGATTTTATATCCACATGCCTATGTCCTGCCGAGTGTTGAGGACATGTGATTATGCTGGGTGTGTTTGGTTGCCAGGCGTTGCTGGGTCGTTTTGTCCTGATGTGATGTGCTATTAGCCGATATACTCACCTGGGACCAGTGATAGCTTATCAAAGCCTGAGCAGTCCTTCTCCAACATGCACAGATAATAGAGCCTTTCAGCTCATTGGAGTGGCAGAGGGGGGAACCATGGGAACCGCTGGTCACCTGACAGTTGGATGGACAGCTTGACGGCTCCTCCTGGGGCATCATGGGAAATGGCTGTCAGCTGATGTCCCCACTGCCCGCTGAGATAACCTTCAGTGTGACAGGAAAAACAAAGATAGTGTTTTGTTAGTGTGGTTTTACTGGCGAGTGTCCACACTTAAACCGGCCAGAGCTGTGATCTGTGTGATTGATCCTCATTAGGATGATCAATAATCAGATTGATTATTGAAACCCACTGTAAGCCGATCTCATGTTCTCATGACCAAATCTGTTGTCCACAGGCACTCAAACCTTGTCCAGACGATTTTGTCTACATTCTATTAACAGTTTGAATTCTTAGGAGTAGTTGGTTATTACTGCACAATGCATGGTTCAGAAACATTGAGAGTTTTTTACATTTTCAATTCTTCTTTCATGAACCAATGGGGTTGTCAATGTATGGGTACCTGAAGTGTAAAGTATCAACCTCTTGGTTCTGAAATCTCTGTCTGGCTTTGGGAATTAGGTTCTATTAGCATAAAATGTTAAAATGATTTCAATGGAAAGGCAAACACCTGTCATGATAATTGAATGATTATGTGAAGAGCATACTCTTTTCTAATTACATCCCCGTAGTCTATTAAATAATGTTCAACAGACACAATTATTTACTTAAATATTATATCCATTGGAGAACTAGCAATATTGCGAAAACTTAACTTTGAGTAAACTCAGTATGGAAGGCTTTGTAATATTATACTAAAAGAAAAAAAATTTAATGCCTTTAAAATGGGTCGTATGTTTAGATTTTTGTGTTTTTGTGCTGTAACATAGATCACATGTAAGATCCCTTAAATAAAAAAGATTTAACTTGCCTGAACACAAAATACTTTCATGTTTTGGTAAGCCGTAGTTAGTTTAACTTGACATGAATTAATAAAAATAATAGTATCATTGATGGCAGTTACACATGTGATTTTCAAATTTTATGATAAATGAAAATAATGTAATAATAAGCTACAACCTAGCACAGCTCTAACACTGTCTGTGATTTTCTGTAAGCAGATTTTAATCAGGACATAAACCTGACCGGTGATGGACACCCAACATTTCTTGGAAAATCATTCTGGTATGTCTTTGGAGGTAAAATAGTTTCCAACAAATAACATTGTATCCCAAGGTTTGGGTTTCTGCTTTTATATATATATATATATATACTATTTATTTATACATTTTTTAAGTTCATCAAAGTCATTAGGAACTCAAAAGTGGTTATCCGTGATGTCAAGTTTCTCTGGAGTGTAAATATGAAGTGATACATTGTAAACCATTGTACATTGTAAATCTCTCAAAGTGTGTTGAATCTTGGTGTCACAGACACTCCAAAAGTACAATTATTCCAAAATAAAAATAGAAAATAAGCGAACTGGTTGTCTAAAACTGTGTCTTTGTTGGATCTTCCAGGAGGATACAGCTCCACACAGAAATTGTTAACCAAACACAAAATTAGGCTTTCGCTTGAGTATAATTTTAGTTTTAGTTTTACCTACATTTCTCTCTTATTTTGAATGTGAGGTCAAAATATTAAAAGATTTCCACATTATTTCCCACACACACACAAACAGTGGATATAAAAAGTCTACACTCCCCTGTTAAATCTTTTCAGAACTGTTTCCACCTTTAATATGACCTATAACATGAACAATTCAATTGACAAATAAACTGAGATCTTTGACGGAGAAAATAATTCATGATAACCTGGTTGCATAAGTGTGCACACCCTTAAACTAATGCTTTGTTGAAGCACATTTTGATTTTATTACAGCACTCAGTCTTTTTGGGTAGGAATCTATTAGCATGGCACATATTGATGTGGCAATATTTGCCCACTCTTCTTTGAAAAAGCAGGGACAGGGACTGCAACTAGTCAAGCCTGGTACTCCGCAGGTGTGGGCCAAGACATCATGTACACCCAAGTTTGAAACGGCAGGAGACAGGGAAAGTTTAGAAAATGTATTCCTTCGATTTACAGGGATTTTTAGTGGAGAAGGAGAACTGACCCTACTCCTGCAGCACAGTAATATAGCAGCGTAAGACCTTGGGGCTGAGACAGGGGGGGTCCAGTGACACTGTGGCCCTATCCGGAGGAGGCCCCGGACAGGGCCCAACAGGCAGGAAATCAATCCACCCACATTGCCATGCATCAAACAAAGGGACACCCACCAACTGCAACCACCCTGAATGAATTTACTTTATTAAAGCCTGGATGTTTAGAATGATGAATGTTGATTGGCTGATGATATGAGACTGTATACCACGGAGTTCAAATTATGTCACTTTGTGCTGTGTAATCACTGCTCTATTTGCATTGATTAACAGTTTATAAAAGCAATAAGTAATCTCAGGCATTTGTAGTTAATTTCCAATACACCAATGCAAAGCGCTGTGTTCATGCACTCTGCAGTGTGTCATGCCTAGGAATGGCTTTTAGACGTGGCATATTGGCCGTACACCACTGCTTCTGATTTACTGCATAATTAAGCTGCTTCAGCATTCTCACTCATTTTCTCCCGCACTCACAAACACACATTCACACATCACCATGTACCATTGTGTCAATAAAGTTGGAGAATGCTAAATTTTGCATTTAATGTAGTCTACATTTAACCAGCAAATAACCAATCCGCCAGTCAAGCAATATTGCATGAGGAAGCATAGCAAATGAAATAAATAAAAATTGTTGCAGGATTATTTCTACTGTATCAAAGCTGGTCATATTAAGAGACAACATACTTCGTATTGAGCCTTCTGGTTTTGTTTTGTTCAAGCCATTCTTTGGCAAGACTGGGGATTCCGTTTGATTTTGCAGTGGGAGTAATTATGTTTTTCCATGTTGGCCTCACACACAGCTGCTTTCAGAGCGGACTGTGGTACTGCAGTGGCAGAGCCCCACACCCCTGGCTTGTTTTCACTTGATTGCCTCTGTGATGGGAGCTAGGCTTTGATCAGATGGCTGTGTGTGTTTGCTACAATCAGCCGTATTGTACATGTGTAAACTCAGTCTAACCTGTCAGACACTGGGATCCAGGAGCCACGGTCCACAGAGCTTGGTCAGCTCATAGCAACAATCTCACGCCTCTGTGACATGATGACATGAGAGGGGCGCTTTGAAGTGAACCCACTCCTGTCTGATTTAGACAGGAGATGACAGAGCACTCCTGGACACGATGATGGTCCCTTGTTTTACACATCACTAATTGAAGAATGAACACGTCTGCTTACTGAGACTTACAGGCTTGTCACCTGGGACTAGTTTTTGTCCTCCAGGCTTTAAAGATACCTAATAGTTTACCATGCGGGTACTATAAAGCTACTGTAGTCATTGTCATGTGGCAGGTGTTTTAGCCCTGTTTGTTTTACAGAAGGTTAGTGATGTTCAGTTATCAAGCTAACTGCCAATGTCAGAATGAGTCAGAATGCAACTGGTATTTTGAGTCAAAATACTATTATCTTGTTATTACTGTGTTAGTTATTCTAAACCAGTGTGAGAGTTAGCCCCGCTCAGCTCCCCACCTGTTAGAGTGCTAATGAGTGTTGACGTTAATGTTTTAGTGGGTGTTAAGCTAAGCTTTGTTAGAGAGCAAGCCCTTTTAAATGTGCTAGATTCTTCAGCCCACAAAAGGTAGTGTACACACCTCTTATTGTGATGCGGAATTACAGAAGCCACAGCAGCATATTCACTATAAAGGTGCCAACTACCCGACAATGCCTTTCAGATACTCCTGCACAAAAGCCCTTCTCCCCAGTGGCTAACAATGGCTGTTCCAGGGGGTTCTAGCTGTATGCATGTGAGGACAAACTGTCATGCAGATCTGCGGAAACGACTGTCCCCTCCCCTAACCACCGCTCTTTGTTTTAAACATTGTGCTTGTTGGGGGGCAGGTCTGCTAATCGCTTGACAGATACTCCAAAAGATTAGGACGTTTTAGGTACGTTAAGCAGTGATTTAGCCGGCCCTTAATTTGTACCTGTTTGTTATATACAAAGGCAAAAGTAAATGCTCACTATTGCATATAATCAGTTGTTGTCTTGGATTGGAAATTGTTATTGCTACATGGAGATTTAAAGGTAGTTATTATTCGTTGAATGTTAATTCGTTTGGATTAACATCAGAATCCTGGTTCTCTCAGCATGTGGCCAAATATGTAGGCTAGAATCCTAAGAAATAAACTTGAATATGTTGGCAGCATTGTCAGATTCCTTTTGATGAATTTGTGTTGTGATTTAGTCCTCAAACAAGAACAACTTATTTGATGTGGTTGGGCAGTTGAGTTTTGTTCTCTGGAGACTGGTGGAAAACAATATGTTTTAGTTTTGATTTTAATCAGAGTGAAATGTAAAAGTATGAAAAAGCATACATTCACTACTATAAATCACTTTGGATTACAGCGCCTGCTAAACAACAGTGTTAATGAAGTCAGGTATGTATCATCGCCAAATAACCAGATTCACCAACTCTTCGAAGTTACAGGCGTCAGGCCATTAGCAAACCATTACCACCATTCTGGCCTTTAGATATGCGCAAAAGCCCCTGTTGGAAAACGCTCCACACCTCCTTCAACCTCCTGTGAATGAGGTTCCTGCTGATAGTCTAGCTCACACATCACAGCTTCCCCTCAGAGTTTAGTGTTGCTATTCACTCACCAGGGTGAATGGTGATGAAGAACCATCTCCATTCCACCGGAGCTGCTGTTTTAACACTGTTATACTCTGTTTACCCTGCAGTTAAGCCCAGGAGAAGGGAAACATTGCCCCCCCCACACACGCACGCACACACACACACACACACACACACACACACAAGGACTACATTTTTAACACTACGTTCGTTTTATCAAGATGAAAAAGGACACGATATGTGTCAGAGATGAATGTATTTATTGTGCAAACAATGAAACCTTTCGAGGTAACATGGCACACTTTTCTGACCGAGAGTCCATATGACTACTAGGATCTACAGATCAGTGTGTGTTGGAGTGGAATAAGCAGTAACACAATAAGTCTTTCCAGCTCTTGCAAACAGAATCAGAAAAAAACAAAATCTGTTGTTGTGAAGCCACGAAAAACAATTCTACTATCACCAGCAACAGTACATGCATGATATAGAGCACCATGTTTGTTACCATAAAAAACATTGCCAGGGAATTTATACATCTTTTAGGTCAGTAGTCTGATCAGAGCACAGTGGGCATGTGTTTCGCCTCGTGGTTTTGCAAGAGCAACTCGTTGCTAGGGTGCATAAGACATTTTTTATATTATATCCTGTTATTTACAACCGTGTTTCTTACAAAGTTGGGACGCTGTGAAAAGTGGAAATAAAAACAGAATGCAAAGATTTGCAAATCATTTTAACCGTATATTCAATAGAAAATAGTACAAAGACAACATAATACATGTTGAAACTGAGACATTTTATTGTTTCTTGAAAATAATATGCCCATGTTGAATTTGATGGCAGCCACACATTTCTTTGGTTGCTGCTTTTAGGACAGATGCAGCAAAAGACTGGACATTTTGTGTAATGCTCAAAAACTAAACCTGATGGAATTTCACACAACTCATTTGATCAACTGGCAACAGGTCAGTAACATGATTGTGTATTAAAAGATCATTCCAGAGGATGGGTCTGTCAGAAGTGGGGATGGGGAGGGATTCACCACTCTGTAAAAGATGGCGCGGGCAAATACTGTAACAACTTAAGAATAATGTTTCTAAATGTAAAATTGCAAAGTATTTGGGGATCTGATAATTTACTGTACGTAATATCATTAAAAGATTCAGAGAATCCAGAGAAATCTCTGTACACAAGGAACAACACCGAAGACCAATAATGGATGGCCATGATCTTTGGGCCTCAGGCGGCACTGCATTGAAAACAGACACAATTTTGTAGTGGAAATCACTGCATGGGCTCAGGAACACTTCTGAAAACCATTGTCTGTGAACACAGTTTGTCACGGCATCCTCAAGTGCAAGTTAAAACTTTATCATGCAAAGAAGAAACCATACATGAACATGATCCAGAAACACCCGCACCTTCTCAGGGCCTGAGCTCACATTAGTTGGACTGAGGTAAAGCGGAAAACTGTGCTGTTTTCTGATAAATGGACACTGCGTCCTCCGGGCTAAAGAGAGGACCCTTCCGGTTGGTTATAAGCAAAATCCAGCATCTGTGATGGTATGGGGGTGCATTTGTGTACTTGGCATGAGTGACTTACACTTCTATAGAGGCACCATTAATGCTTAACAATATATACAGGTTTTGGCACAACAATATGCTCCCATCCAGATGACGTCTGCTCCAAGAAAGGCCTTGCTTATTTCAGGAAGACAATGCCAAACTACATTCTGCATGTATTACAGCATGGCTCTGTAGTAAAAGAGTCTGGGTGCTAAACTGGCCTGACTGCAGTCCAGACCTGTCACCCATTGAAAACATTTGGCATGTTATCAAATGAAAAAAAATGAAAATTTCCAAAAACAATAATATTTCTCAGTTTCAACATTTGATAAGGTGTCTTTGTACTATTGTCTATTCAATATAGGGATTTAATTATTTGCTCATCATTGCATTATGTTTTGTTTTTTGCATTTTACACAACGTCCAAACTTTTTTGGAAATGGGCTTGTACATGAAAAGCTTGGCATTGCAAGTGTCTTGTTCTTACCAAGTATCTCACAGAGGCTCACAGAAAGCACATACACAGTGGCCATCTTTACTACCTTAATGGATAACATCCTTTCATTTCTGGTTCAATAGTATGGTTTCAAGTTACTTTTGATAGATTTATGCCGGATTTCTGTGTTCTAAACCCTTTACGTTTGATGCTTTTTACAACATTTTTAATATGAACATAGCTATCACAAAAATTGTCTTATAAACTTTGCAAATGTATTGTTATTATAATCATATAATTTTGTGTTTTACTTTGTATTGGATTTTGCTTTTGAAAGAAAAACATAGAATTTATGAAGGTGACTTAGCTTTGCTTCATTTCCATTCAACTTGGTTAACGCATTTTTAAAGGAGAAAAAATTTGATACAGCATGTCAATGTGCAACGTAGAATGAATCCATGAACCAAGTATCGAGAATAAAACCATGGCACCTCTTGAGCTCCCATCGGGTTGACACAACCCAATAAAGCTGGTAATTAACTGTGCATCTCAATCTCAGGAGACATGACCAGGATGTTGCCCTTAAACGATGTTAATTATCATGCAAATCTTTCACTTAAGCATTACACCAAATTCCTTTCCTCATCGTGTTTGCGAGTAATGTAGGTTCAGCCAGGTGGAGATGGGCAGGCCCCAGGCTGTCAAATGCAGATGGAGAAATATATCTCTTTGGCAGTGAAACCAGACCAGAGACTGTATCAAGTTACCTCCCGGTTTCTCATGCTGCAGTGGAGCAGTCCATGTAGTTACAGTGCGCCCCTATGCTCCCATTGTCATGTTTCCAATTGAGTGTAGTGACGTGTACGGCGCCATTGGAGAAATGACATCAGCCGGCCAGTGTTGACAAAGATCACCTCTCTAATGCGGTGTTATCAAACCTAACAGCCACTGGGCCGTAGAAAAACACAAGGCTTCTGCTACCGACATTCTCTGTCTGTCAGCAACAACATGAATAGATGTGAATGCCTTCGTAGCCCACTGAGGAATTGTATGTTCTGTTGAGCACAAATCATATCATAGTTGAATCCCCCCCCCCGCCCC
>JACXGJ010018316.1:0-10369 GCA_016801105.1 Esox niger
AGTGTTCATGGGAGCTACACCCATACATCCATCAGGCAAGTGTTCATGGGAGCTACACCCATACATCCATCAGGCGAGTGTTCATGTGAGCTACACCCATACATCCATCAGGCGAGTGTTCATGGGAGCTACACCCATACATCCATCAGGCAAGTGTTCATGGGAGCTACACCCATACATCCATCAGGCAAGTGTTCATGGGAGCTACACCCATACATCCATCAGGCAAGTGTTCATGGGAGCTACACCCATACATCCATCAGGCAAGTGTTCATGGGAGCTACACCCATACCATCACGTTATGTAGTTGCGCTCATGTTGTCGTTCTTAAAACGACATTCGGATGGAGAAATATTGTCCAATGCACACCCCTTGTCTGTTCTGCAGTGGAGTAAGGAATTGATTTGATCTATTTAACCCTACTTAACCAGGATACCTTTTAAGTTGTCTTTGTCAGATGTGATAAGTGCCAAGGATCAGGCTTAGTCAATGAGGAGAGTGGAAGCGATTACTGCAAACCTCCCATTCGGGCGTTACAGCCTCATCCAGGATGTGTTCTGGAGAGTTCTAGAGGGACACATCCAAGGCCTTCTGCTCATCCTCCGGAGGCCCCGATTGGTTGACGTGCCGCCCCCTTCCCAGCCAATGAATAGGAGACGTGCGTCGCACTGCTTTTCACATCAGAGGGAGCCGCTGTCACTGTAGACACCGTAAACCCAAGTGATTCTTCTGCATCCATCACTTGTATTTATTCTCCTGTCTTCTGCTTTGTCTCCCCCTCTTCCCTCCCTTCATCTCTAATCGCTGCTGAGACTCGGCGTCACCTTATTTGCATCTTGCCTTTCTCATCCCACTTCATTATCATCCCCCTGGAAATGAAGATAAAAGGGAAAAAAGAAAGGGGAAAAGTAAATAGTTAAATGAAATAGTTTGAGTTATTCTTTTGTTCTCCCTTTCATGAAATGTAGTGAAATAACACCAAAGAAGAAAACGAGTAGGATATCAAAAGATTTTTTTTTTCAACTAACAAATGTGGAATTTTTGTGGTGTACTTCATTATATTTCATTCATTTTGCTGTTGTACTTCCTTAAAGTTAAAAAGATACTTTGCTTCTGATATAGAAACAGATGTTTAGAATTGTCAGTGTTTAAGAGGGATAATTTATTTGGCTATAATTGCCTGTATGGTGTATTGGCTGGTTGTAGGTCTGTAGATATAAATATTAAGAGATGTTGATAGAGTTCCTTTGTGTATCTTCGTGTCTTGCAAAGTGTTAGTCTGATCAACCGATCTGTTTCTGCTTTTTTTACACTTTAAAATGTGTTTATTTTGGAGCAATAATATTTTTATGTGTGAATATTTCTCCCACACTATAAATATAACACCTGTGGATTTAAACCTGGTTGGCCTTTTGTCCTGAGTGATTTCAGAGACGATGCAGATTGAGAAAATTCAGCAGTTATTTAAATGTCAAGAGTCACATCATCTGACTTGATGCTTATGTTGAGTAAGGAGGGACTTTTGGAGAACAAAAACACTAACAGAATGATGGGACTCTCTGTTAGTAACATTTATTCTGGCATTCGAGAGCCTGCTCAGAGTTCTCCTTTGTTGAAAAGGTATGGTCTTCTGTTCTCCCCCAAGAACGTGGGATCATTAATAAATGAAGTCTGAGAACCCCAGGCCTAACGCTGAGCTGCAGGATAAGATTGGAGACCTCGGCTCACCTAAAAATATCATCCTTGATCTATTATTCACACACGGTAGTCATCCCCGCCCCCTGACAGATGAAAGTGGTTTTGACAGCGGGGCATGTGTCCTAAATTCCTCCCCAGTCCCCGCAGTGCACTCCCTAGCCACAGGCTCCGGTCATGACTAGTGCACTACAGGGATCAGGATGTCATTTGAGACACTGCCAGGGGCTCTGGGCCAGCAGAGTGGCCTTGTGGGCACCTTCACGACTGATGGCGAATTGTAGATCATTCTGGTCACCAGATCATGTTCCTATTGATCCAGGAACCAGTTCCTGGTGCTAAGGTTTATGGGACAGTGTGTTGCAATGCCCGGTCCTATGTCTTTCGGATCAGTACACAAACACATGCGCACAGAATGCTACTACAAGAAATGCTACAGGAGGGCTCCTGGGTAAAGGGACCGGCTCCCTACCATGGTCCAGACAGAACTGAGTAGAACAGGGCCAAGAGGAACATAACGGAGCAGAATAGACCCCAGTGAGAGAGAGAGAGAGAGAGAGAGAGAGAGAGCGAGAGAGTAGATAGAATGATAGTCCACGGGATTGAGTGTAAATATTTGGCCATGTTAATGAGTTAATGTGTTCTCCTCCACTGTAGCCTGTAATCATCTCATGTTCTGGGTTAAGGGCCTGAATACATTAAGCACAACGGTTTGTTTGGTCCACTCACATTCTAATGCACTATAGCTCTTTATCAATTACAGTTGCTTCAGGTCTAGACACTAAAATGACTTTCTTTTAAAGATGAATACATTATGTATCCAGGTTCATTCAGAGCTGGATATTGTTATTATCTTCGGAGGTTCATTCACTTGTTGATGTCTGGGGAGGATAGTTGAGATGAAAACTTAAGATGTTCTGAAGATCCTTTAGACTTTTGCGTGTCTTTCTCCACAATACTTTTGGGGTAAAGGCTTCATGTTTCTTTGCTTCTTTCCCCTTCCCTCTGTCTCCCTCACCTTTGCTCTCTCTCTCTCTCTCTCTCTCCCTCCCTCTCCCCCCCAGCAGTGTTTGATGTCAGTGTTTAAATCATTTGTCTCAGCAGTAAGGGAATCATCTCCCCATGAGAGTCCCTGCTTCACATCTGTAGAGGGTTTCTTCTTCCCAAATGGTACCATATTCCTTACATAGTGAACCACTCTTGACCAGGGCACATAACGCTCTGGTCTGGTTAAAGGAAGTGTAGAAGGCTAGGGAATAGGATGCTGTTTGGGACATGGACAACCTCTGTGGACAGAATCCTGACTGCCCTTTCAAGTCAGACTTTCTGAAATCAACTCTCAGCTTGACTGACTAATGGCAAACAGTCAGGGAGTTAACTCCACCTTCAGACTAATGGCAAACAGTCAGGAAGTTAACTCCACCTTCAGGCTAATTGGAAACCATCAGGAAGTTAACTCCACCTTCAGGCTAATTGGAAACCGTCAGGAAGTTAACTCCACCTTCAGACTAATAGCAAACCGTCAGGAAGTTAACTCCACCTTCAGACTAATGGCAAACAGTCAGGAAGTTAACTCCACCTTCGGACTAATGGCAAACCGTCAGGAAGTTAACTCCACCTTCAGACTAATGGCAAACAGTCAGGAAGTTAACTCCACCTTCAGACTAATGGCAAACAGTCAGGAAGTTAACTCCACCTTCAGACTAATGGCAAACAGTCAGGAAGTTAGCTCCACCTTCAGACTAATGGCAAACAGTCAGGGAGTTAACTACACCTTCAGACAAATGGGAAACACTGGTCGGAAACAGGCAGGAAGCAGCCTCCACTTCCAGGCTAATGGGAAAAAGACCGGAAGTAGCCTCCACATCCAGGCTAATGGGAAAAAGACAGGAAGTAGCCTCCAGCACCAGACTAATGGTAAATAGGCATGGAATAGCTTTTATCTCCACCCCTCCACCCTTTATCTCCACCCAGCACTTTTAGCTTCAGTCCTGGAGGACTCAGCAAATCCTGTTTTTTGTACAAGGTATTAAATGATCTCCCATGGTGTGCTAGGTACGGTTAGGCCATGTGGACGGACCAGGGGTGTCTCCGGGGGTCTCCTTTAGACAGCTCACCCATCAATTACTTTACTGCACTCATTTAACTAATTACTAAATTGTGCTAATTAAAAAAACTGTTAAGGTGCGTTAATATAACAAACTACTGAACTGCATTCTTTTTAATTATTCGTATTAATTCTGGCATCCTTGATTTAGTCGTGTCTTAGTCAATTGGAACAAAATGTGCTGAAGTTTTAGTCATTTTTTTTTATATCAATTTTGTCTGTTTATTTTTAACAACACAATAAAGTGAGCCATTTTAGTATAAAAATTTGATTAGATTCAACTTCATTGTCATTGAACAGTACGAGTACAACAAAATGCTGTTTGCATCTAGCCAGAAGTGTAAATAGAAGAGGGCGGAAAATGTATTACTATTAAGTAAAGTGGATGTTACAAGTGGAATGTATAGATGTGCAATGAAGGCAAATGGGGAGCGCAGAACATTTATAAATTTGCAAATATTAGGTATATGTATGTGAAAGTGGGAATGAACAGTTGTGCAGTGATGCAAATGCAAGTACAAATGGCAATTCTGACTGAGCAGTCAAGCAAGTTCGAAGTATAAGATAGTCTGCCCTTTCAGTTTGCAATTTTGACAGATTTTAATAAAATAGTACTATACACATTTCCTCATTTCCACCACCTGCCAAGTAAGGATAAAGAGATGCTTTTTGAGGCGGCTACATATATTCTCCTCTTAACTGATTGAACCATGAGCACAGGCCAGCAGTCTAGCTGTGCTGCTGTGCTGCCTCTGCAGTCATTCCCCTGATGCCACGGGTTTGCGTGTCTTTTGTAATTAGATGATTGAACTGGAAAGCTCTCTCACCCTTTCCAAAGACCTCATGTCGGTAACATTAGTCAAGACTTTAGTCAAATAATGATTTTGTCTGGTCTCTTTTTAGTCAGACAAAAATCAACTGGCATTTTGTGGACTGTTAGCACCAGGGCTGATTTAAACAGTCAGACGGGGCATTGCTAGGTCTGTTAGCACCAGGGCTGATTTAAACAGTCAGACGGGGGCATTGCTAGGTCTGTTAGCACCAGGGCCGATTTAAACAGTCAGACGGGGCATTGCTAGGTCTGTAAGCACCAGGGCCGACGGGGCATTGCTAGGTCTGTTAGCACCAGGGCCAATTTAAACAGTCAGACGGGGTATTGCTAGCAGGGCCGATTTAAACAGTCAGACGGGGTATTGCTAGCAGGGCCGATTTAAACAGTCAGACGGGGCATTGCTAGGTCTGTTAGCACCAGGGCCAATTTAAACAGTCAGACGGGGTATTGCTAGCAGGGCCGATTTAAACAGTCAGACGGGGTATTGCTAGCAGGGCCGATTTAAACAGTCAGACGGGGCATTGCTAGGTCTGTTAGCACCAGGGCCAATTTAAACAGTCAGACGGGGCATTGCTAGGTCTGTTAGCACCAGGGCCGATTTAAACAGTCAGACGGGGCCATCGCTTGATATGTTAGCACATATGTTAATTGAAATACTGTGGGATGGATGATGTTTTGATGTTAGCAGGCAGCTACCTAGCAGGGAAGGTTATTTAATATACTGGTGGGTGTGTTCCAAAGCCCACCTCTTTCCAAATCTCAGTGCACCAGACACTACATATATGTTGTAGGGAATTGGCCGCCATTTGGTACCAGTGTAATGCTGTTTTACCTGCAGCTACACACACCTATAGACACATCTACACTCACACACACACACACACACACACACACACACACCTACAAACACTTGGTTCTGTATGGCCAAGGTCCTCCGAAGGGGAAGAGCTGATTTAATTAACATAAAGCTGTGGGTCCCAGGAACACTGGACATCGGGGTGAACCAATGATTCTGCCGGGGGAGTGGTGTGTGTGTGTTTGTGTTTTGTTTGGAACAGCAGTCCAGGGTGGGTTAGTGCTCTTGCCAGGAGTAAGGACAACAGAGGTCAGTCCCCTACACACACGCCTGTGTTAATTGTCCCCAGTGTGCTCAGGCTGTTTAAGAACCACAACTCCATGAAAACAACCTAAAAACAGCCAAGGTCTAATTGAACAGGAAGTGATGGCAGTGGACCAGTTGTTTAGGGACATCGTTTTGCACACTACCACATAACTAGACATCTGCCCATGAGGGGGTTGTGATGATAATGGGGGGAGGAAAAGACCTCGCAGGACAGTGTGGTTGGTGGTGTCATCAGTTCTGGATGGTGGAGATTTGAGCTGCATCCACAATGGCTTCATAGTCTTGGGCTACATTTATACAGCCAGCTCAGTTCTGATGTACATTTTTTTGTAATTTGTATTTTGACCAAATAAATCGCTTATGCGAAAAGTCGTTATTAGTGAAAAGTAGAAAATATTTTGAATAGTGGAACGTGTATAAAAATGGCATTTTACAATTTCTGTAAAATATTGAATTCTGCTTCCAGTGTAAATACAAACATAAGTCTCTCGTCCAAATAGTTAATTACAGACATCTGTAATTACAAAGAGATAATGGGCCTGGATGTGTAGCCGCAGAAAGAGAAACAGATACAGTCGGTAGACATGCAAATACAGTCGGTAGACATGCGGATACAGACGGTAGACATGAGGATACAGACGGTAGACATGCGGATACAGACGGTAGACATGAGGATACAGACGGTAGACATGAGGATACAGACGGTAGACATGAGGATACAGACGGTAGACATGCGGATACAGACTGTAGACATGAGGATACAGACGGTAGACATGAGGATACAGACGGTAGACATGAGGATACAGACGGTAGACATGAGGATACAGACGGTAGACATGAGGATACAGACGGTAGACATGAGGATACAGACGGTAGACATGCGGATACAGACAGATACAGTCTTAAAGACAAAAATGTCAAGGGGTGCTCCGGTTACCAACCCTGGCTGCATTTGGTATGCCGAGTAGCGGTCCATGTATTGACCTGATTCCCTTGTATTGACCTGGGTAGTGGAGGGCAGTGATTACCTGATCAAGTCTAATAAACCATCCTGGAGAACATTTATTATGTATTTACTTTTGAAGTAATTTAGCATGTTTTCATCCAGAGGGGTTTGCAGTAGTGAATGAATACATTCTCATTACTGTACTTCATACCTTTGGCATTTAGAACATTTACATTATTTGAAGATATTTAATAAAAAATGTTAAGAAAACATTGTGAAATGATTGAAACACACTAGGGGTGATGAAACTCTCTCATTAATGTTTTCCTCTAAGGACAGAGGAGATCCACTGCGGAGATCCAGTGGGACCTCTACAAACCACTGGTTTCTGGTTTTATTTCTTTCTATTTACCGTTACTTTATTTTACAGTTATTCCTCCTGTCAGTTTCTGTTGAATAATTAATAAGTGTTATATTGCTGCAGAGCCCTACAGACACATTTATTTATTTATTTATTTATTAGTTAGTTTCAGTATCTCTGTCGTTCTCTCACTGTCTTATTTTAATTTAATTCAATTCAAGCTGCCATATTGGCAAGGGTAACAATGCATTTCTTATTGTCAAATGTACTCTTGAAATAGTTAATCATTTAATTTACAATATAACATCAATGAAGTAGTAATACTAGTCAAAAGTGTCAACAGGACAATTAGAACAACAGTAACGAGATGATTGTTTTTTAAATCCGCTCTGCAAGAAATAACAATAGCATAAGACAGTTGGTCTGTGAAACATAGTCCCTCATTTTGTGTCTGACAGCAATATACTGTGCTGTCAATCTGCTCATCAGAGACCGCTTTTTCATTCTGAATATTACCCCAAAACATATATTTGGAAGGTTTTCTCATGAAATGCAGCACTCTCTCGGGTTCAGCTGTGGTACAGTGATTGCACAGCCTTTCCTTTACAGGGAGGCAGGTTTTCCTGGGTCTACTGTTCTCAATGGCAGGGCAGTGCTCACTGAGCCTGTACTATGTCCTGGTTCTATGAAGGTTTGGATCAGTTACCGTGGTCTCATAGTTGGACCTGATGTACTGTTCATTCCGGGCCTGGTAGCACAGGATGATGCTTTTTGCTTCTGTTTTGCAACTAATGTCTGTTTTATCTATTTGTTGCAAGACAATTCACTCGTGACCAACCAATGATCTATGGGGGTTGTAGTTTTCTGTTGTCTCCTCCAAATCAGTATTTTGTGCGAATTTGGCATGCATATGAATTTGTGAATTTTTTGTGTGAGATGCTGTTAGCAATTATCTTTTGCTCTCTCTCTCTTCTCTTCATTTCCCTATTTATCTCTGTCTATCCTGTCTCTGCCTCAGTATTGGATCTGGGTCTGTGTTTGACAAGGCCCTGTGCCACTATCATTCAGCCTCATGTTAACTACTCTGGTGTCTGTCTCTGTAGCCATGCCTGTGTGATTCGAGGACAGGTGGTAACATCAGATGGAACACCGCTGGTTGGAGTCAACATCAGCTTCATCAACAACCCTGCCTATGGCTACACCATCACCAGACAAGATGGAAGGTGAGAGCTCAGTATTATAGTATGTTATTGTAGTACTGTGTAATAGTGTGTTATACTTCTCTTGTTATAGCGTTATTCTCTGTGATCGTTTAGTATTACAGTAGTTTTTGTATTGATATATATTACAGTTGTTTTTACCATAGTATAGTACAGTGTTACAGTGTCCAGGTAGTTGGAATCCTGAATGCTGATTGGCTCATAGCTGTGGTGTCTGAGACCATATAACGCGGGTATAATATCTCTTTTTACATCACCAATTGCATATGTTTATTATAGCAATAATTAATCGAATGGGTTGTGCTGTATGGTCTATATACCACGGCTTACTGCTGTGTCCGGGCACTCTGCAATGTTTCATGCCTAAGAACAGCTCTCAGCGTGGAATATTGGCCATTTCCTACTACCCCCGTGCATTACTGCCTAAGTATATTATAGTGATGTCGTACAATGCTGTCCTCTCCTCTCAGCCCCTTCCTCTCATCCCTCTCATCCCTCTCATCCCTCTCTCCATCCCTCTTCATCTCTTTCCATTCCACTGTCCTCACTGAGAACAGGCTCTTTGTGCTTTACAAATGACACCCTGTTCCCTATATTTTTGCTATGCCTGAGCCCTGGTTAAAGCAGTGCCCTAAATAGCTATTAGGGTGAGTTTTTTTACTTGTGCTCCTCAGTGAACAGAGCCGGTGAGATCTCACCTGTTCAGACCAAGAGGAATAAGGGAGGCTGTCGGAGCATGTTTTCATCATGTCTCCTTTATATTGTCCAAGGGAGGCCGGGGGGTTCCAGCATGCTCTCAAATTACCTTCTTGTTTCTCTGGGAAGAAACATTTTTCAAGGTGGAACTACAGTAGGTCTCCCGTAGATTTTGAACATGTGTCTGATGTAGTATGACTTAGGGTTTTCTGCTAACCAGGTCATGAGGCCCCTTGGTCCACTTTAAACTGGTCTTAATGTGAAGAACATTTTGTCCTCACTTCCACGTCCTTTGTAATTTCTAGTCTTTGAGGAATCACAAGGGGAGATTCATGATAACAGCTATGACACTAGTAACAATGTATCACATTAGTTCTGTTTCAGTTTAACCAGGAGGAACATTTTTGTCATCTTCAGCCATTTTGGTTTAACCCTTTGTGATGGAAGGTTGTAATTGATCTGGTAGCACTGAAGTAGTGAGGTCTGGCATTAGGTGTCCTAATAGACTGAGTCACAAGGCTTAAGGCAGTGTCATGGTTGACAACAGCCAGGCCAGGGGAGCTTTTCCTTAGCTGGCTGGAGCAGGTTGGCCAGGGAGCCTTGGGGTCCAGATGCATTGGGGCATGATGTGGAGTTGAGATGAAAATGGACCCAAAAATCTGAACAAAGCAAAGTCACTACTGTTGTCTCTATTACTGTCATTATTATTATCACTATTACTGTCACTATTCCTGTCACTATTATTATCATCACTTTTATTGTGACTATTATTATCGCTATTATTCACTATTACTGTCACTATTATTATCACTATTACTGTCATTAAGTTTATCGCTATTACTGTCACTATTATTATTACTATTATTATCACTATTACTGTCACTAATAATGTCACTATCATTATCATCACTCTTATTGTGACTATTACTATCACTATTATTCACTATTACTGTCACTATTACTGTCACTAATATTATCACTATTACTGTCACTATTACTGTCACTAATATTATCACTATTACTGTCACTATTATTAACACTATTACCATCACTATTATTATCACTGTTTCTGTCACAATTTCTGTTATTATCTCTGTAGTTACCACGGCTATCATAGCTACTAACGATTAACCCTTTAGGACGTTACTATAACCCTGAGAATCATCATCAGCCTCTAACCCAATAGGACGTTACTATAACCCTGAGAATCATCATCAGCCTCTAACCCAATAGGACGTTACTATAACCCTGAGAATCATCATCAGCCTCTAACCCAATAGGACGTTACTATAACCCTGAGAATCATCATCAGCCTCTAACCCAATAGGATGTTACTATAACCCTGAGAATCATCATCAGCCTCTAACCCAATAGGACGTTACTATAACC